>CM037631.1:33011760-33068210 GCA_015227895.2 Colaptes auratus
GTGCTCTGCAGGATGGAGTCAACCTGTATCTCAGCAGCTTTAAGGTGCCTGAGGAGGAGGCAGGCAGTTGAGAGAGGAAAGTGCTTGCAAACCATCCCCGTGGGGGATGGCTTTCCTCCCTTGGAATCTTTCCTTCTTGTTTCTCCTGCCCTGGGAAGCCGACCATGGTGAGGACATCTTGTGGTGGAAGTGAAAGCTCCAGCTCAGCAGATTTCAAAGGGGATGAAGGGGAAACACTCCCACTCCATATGGCAGCCACACATGGCTGAAGCCACCACACTCCTGTCCCCAAACCCCTCCAGGCTGGTCCCTAAACAGCTTCAGGCGTCCATGGGCATGTCTCAGCTGTCCCAGCATGGTTGAGGACCAAGGCTTGGGTGTTCTAAGGGACATCTCCATTTATCAAAGCCTGAAGGTTTAATGGTGAGGCCAAACTGGCCCAGAGTGGTGTTTTGGGGTGCTTGGCCTCACAGAATCAGGTTGAAAGGGAGCCCTGAAGTTCCTGCAGCCCTGTCCAACCCTGCTGCAGCCAGCAGGGACACTGTTAACTAGATCAGGTTGCTCAGGGTCCCATCAAGTTTCACCTTGAATGCCCCCAGGGGTGGGGCCTCAACCACATCTCTGAGCAACCTGTTCCAGTATTTCATCACCCTCATTGTAAAGAACTTCCTGATGATGTCTGATGTGACATGGACAGGGGTGGTCCCTCTGGTGACACCAGGTGGCTTTGCCAGCAGTGCTGCCTTGCCCTTTGGTGTCTCCCTTCCCCTCCCTAGGCACTGGTGCCCCAGTGCTAAAAGAAATCCATGCCTCAGGGATGCTCTGAGGAAGCTGGGCAGCGTTTTCCTGCTGGAAATGGGCAGTGCTGGGAGGTGGGGAAGGTGCACTGAGTTGGTCTGGTCTCAGCTGGGCTTGCAGAGACCGGTAGGGGACAGACATACAGGCACACCGAGAGCCGTGGTCACCTGTGTGTGCACACATGGAATTGCGTGGGTTGGAAGAGACCTCTGAGATCATTCAGTCAACCATCACCCCAACACCGCTGTGGCCACTAAACCATGGCCCCAGGTGCCATGACCACAGGTTTCCTGACACCTCCAGGGCTGGGGACTCCACCACCTCCCTGGGCAGCCTCTTCCAACCCCTGACCACTCTTGCAGGAAACAAATTCTTCCTAATCCCCAACCTACCCCTCCCCTGGCACAGTTTCAGGCCATTCCCTCTCCTTCTATCACCTGAGACTGGGGAGAAGAGACCAACCCCCAACCTGGCTCCAGCCTCCTCTCAGGGAGCTGTAGAGAGCAATGAGATCTCCCCTGAGCCTCCACTTCTCCAGACTGAACATCCCCACTTCCCTCAGCTCTTCTTCCCCAGCCCTGTTCTCCAGCCCCTTCCCCAGCTTTCTTGCCCTTCTCTGGACCTGCTCCAGCCCTCAATGTCCTTCTTGGGGTGAGGAGCCCCAAACTGAACACAGGGTTTAAAACAAAGCCTCAGCAGAGCCCAGTCCAGGGGAACAATCCCTGCCCTGCTGCTGCTGGCCACACCATTGCTGATCTAAGCCAGCCTGCTGCTGCCCTTCTTGGCCACCTGGGCACCCCCTGGCTCATCTTCAGCCTACTGTTAACCGACACCCCCAACCCCCTGGTCCTTCTCTACCAGGCATGTTCCAGGTACTCTGCCCTGGGCCTGGAGTGTTCATGAGGTTGTTGTGACCCAAGTGCAGGACTCAGCACTTGCCTTTATTAAACCTTGGTCAACTGACATCAGCCAGTTGATCCACCTTGGCCAGATCCCACTCTAGAGCTTCCCTACCCTCCAGCAGAGCAACGTCCCATCCATAGGACCACAGGATGTTAGGGGTTGGAAGGGACCTCTGAAGATCAAGTCCAACCCCCCCTGCCAGAGCAGGACCATAGAATCCAGCACAGGTCACACAGGAACACATCCAGATGGGGCTTGAAAGTCTCCAGAGAAGGAGACTCCACAACCTCCCTGGGCAGCCTGCTCCAGGGCTCTGTGACCCTCCCAGTGAAGAAGTTCCTCCTCATGTGGAACCTCCTGTGCTGTAGCTTATATCCATTGCCCCTTTTCCTATCACAAGGTGCATCTGAGCAGAGCCTGTCCCCTCCCTCCTGACCCCCAGCCCTCAGATATTGATAAACATTTATTAGATCCCCTCTCAGTCTTCTTTATTTTAGTGTCATCTACTCCTCTACACATAAATAGAGGATTGGAGGATGCCATGGTTTGGAAGGCACCTTACAGATCACCTAGTTTCAGTGGACATCTGTGCATTTATCTACAAACACAGAACCAGAGAACCACAGAATTAACCAGGCTGGAAAAGACCTTTGAGATCCTCCAGTCCAACCTATCTCCCAACACCATCTCATCAGCTAAACCATGGCACCAAGTGCCTCATCCAGGCTTATTTTCAACACTTCCAGGGATGGTGACTCCACCACCTCCCTGGGCAGCACATCCCAATGCCCAATCTCTCTTGCTGGGAAGAATTTCTTCCTCACATCCAGCCTAAACCTCCCCTGGTGCAGCTTGAGACTGTGTCCTCTTGTTCTGGTACTGGTTGCCTGGGAGAAGAGACCAACCCCCACCTGGCTACAACCTCCCTTCAGGGAGTTGTAGAGAGCAATAAGGTCTCCCCTGAGCCTCCTCTATCCCCAGGCTAAGCAAGCCCAGCTGCCTCAGCCTCTCCTCCCAGGGCTGTGCTCCAGACCCCTCCCCAGCTTTGTTGCCCTTCTCTGGACATCTTCCACCATCTCAACATCTTTCCTAAACTGAGGGGCCAAGGGCTGGACCCAGGACTCAAGGTGTGGCCTAACCAAGGCTGAGTACAGGGCAGAATGACCTCCCTGCTCCTGCTGGCCACACTGTTCCTGATGCAGGCCAGGATGCCATAGGCATTCTTGGCCACCATCTATGACTGTACACAGACACCAGCATAAGAAGGACATGGAACTGTTGGAGGAGGTCCAGAGGAGGCCATGAAGATGATCAGAGGGCTGGAGAACCTCCCCTAGGAGGACATGCTGAGAGAGTTGGGGCTGTTCAGCCTGGAGCAGGTTCCTGTGAGACCTTAGAGCAGCCTACCAGTACCTGAAGGTGGCTATGGGAGAGCTGGGGAGGGACTTTTGACAAGGGCTGGGAGTGACAGGACGAAGGGGGAAGGGATTGAAGCTGGAAGAGGAAAGACTGAGACAGGAGATTAGGAAGAAATCTTTAGAGTGAGGGTGGTGAGACTCTGGAACAGGATGCCCAAGGAGGTTGTAGATGTCCCCTCCCTGGAGGTGTTCACAGCCAGTTGGATGAGGCCTTGAGCAACCTGGGCTGGTGGGAGGTGTCCCTGCCCATGGCAAGGGGATTGGAACTGGATGAGCTTTAAGGTCCTTTTCAACCCAACCCATTCATGAGTCTATGAATATCCAGATGGAGGATTGTGAGCTGCTCTACCTCCAGACTGCTCTGCCCCTACGTGTGTGGGGCTCGTGCCCTTGTGTGTACAGCACTCTGCCCATATTTCTCTCTCTGTTTATGCTTCCATACACACATCTGTGCTCATATATACATCTCTATTTATAGCTTTCACCTCCACCTCCACCACCCCATTTCCAATTCCTGAAAGGAACCCCCAGGAAGGCTGCAGAGGAATAGAATAGAATAGAATAGAATAGAATAGAATAGAATAGAATAGAATAGAATAGAATAGAGTAGAATAGAATAGAGTAGACTAGACTAGAATAGAATAGAATAGGAGTTAACCAGGTTAGAAGAGACCTTTGAGATCATCCAGTCCAACCTATCACCCCACACCATCTAATCAACTAAACCATGGCACCAAGCACCCCATCCAGTCTCTTCCTAAGCACCTCCAGTGATGGTGACTCCACCACCTCCCTGGGCAGCACATTCCAATGGGCAATCTCTCCTTCTGTGAAGAACTTCTTCCTAACATCCAGCCTAAACCTCCCCTGGCACAGCTTGAGACTGTGTCCTATTGTTCTGGTGCTGTGTTCTGGAACTTTTCCTAAGGGTGTCTAGAGCCTGGCCAAGGGGAACGGTTTGAAGCTGAGGCAGAGCAGGGTCAGACTGGAGCTGAGAAAGAAGTCCTTCAGCAGGAGGCTGGTGAGACTGGCACAGGCTGCCCAGGGAGGCTGTGGCTGCCTTCTGCCTGGGAGCATTAAGGCCAGGCTGGATGAGGCCTTGAGCAGCTGAGTCTAGTTGAGAGATGTCCCTGGGTATGGTGTGGAGCTTGGAGGAGATGATCTCCAAGGGCTTTTCCAATCTAAGCCATTCTATGATTTCTTTTAGAAGTGGGGCACCAAAGCATGGGGAGGTGAAGGGAGTCACCCAAGGATAGAGAACATCAGGGGCAAAGCCACCTGGCATCACAGGAGCACCATCCCTGTCATAGACTCATAGAATGGTTTGGGTTGGAAGGGACCTCAAAGCTCATCCAGTCCCAACCCCCCTGTCACAGGCAGGGACACCTCCCACCAGCTCAGGTTGCTCAAGGTCTCACCCAGCCTGGCCTTGAACACCTCCAGAGAGGGGACACCAGAACCTCTGTGGGCAAACCTGTTCCAGTACCTCCCCACCCTCACCTTCAAGAATTTCATCTTCATCTCCAGGCTCAATCTCCCCTCATCCAGCTTCAATCCATTGCTCCTCATCCTAACACTACAAGTCCCTTCCCAGCTAGTTTCTGTTGGTCCCCTTTGGGTACTGGAAGGCCAATAGAAGGTCTCCCCAGAACCTTCTCTTCTCCAGGCTGAGCAGTCCCAACTTTCACAGCCTGTCCATCTCAAGCACCCAAAAATCCCACTCTGACCACACCATTAAACCTTCAGATAAACCTTCAGATAAATGGAGATGTCCCTTAGAACACCCAAGCCTTGGTCCTCAACCATGCTGGGACAGCTGAGACATGCCCATGGACGCCTGAAGCTGTTTGGGGACCAGCCTGGAGGGGTTTGGGGACAGGAGTGTGGTGGCTTCAGCCATGTGTGGCTGCCATGTGGGGTGGGAGTGTTTCCCCTTCATCCCCTTTGAAATCTGCTGAGCTGGAGCTTTCACTTCCACCAAGATGTCCTCACCATGGTCGGCTCCCAGGGCAGGAGAAACCAAGAAAGGAAAGATTCCAAGGGAGGAAGCCATCCCCCACGGGGATGGTTTGCAAGCACTTTCCTCTCTCAACTGCCTTCCTCCTCCTCAGGCACCTTAAAGCTGCTGAGATACAGGTGACTCCATCCTGCAGAGCACCACCACCACCATGGGCACCCTTGCCCCCTCCCCCCCTTCAAGTCTCATTTTGTGATGGATTTCTCTTGGTGCCCATCACCCTGGTGCCAGGGCACCTCCTTTTCCTTCCCCCAGTCTCATCCAGGATGAGTTTCTCCTGGTGCCCATCCCCATGAGCTGTGCTTCTCTTCAAATCCATGGGAATAAAGATGTGTGAAGCTGGAGCTCAGGCTTCTGCCACCCACACTTGAGAGAGACTGGGGAAGAGCAGATCCCTGGAGCAGATCCCAGCGTACTCCACATGCGATGGGGCTGATCCCTGTGGATGCCCCAGGAGCTGTAGGCACATGCCAGCACCACCCCAGGCTGTCAGAGCAATGGACCTGGGCTGAGCTCCCCTCCCTGAGCTCCCCACCAGCCCTGCCATGGGGGTCATGGTGGCATTTTAAGCTCTGCTCGGCCATGAAAGCTGCCAAACCTCCCTGAGAGCCAAGCCCAGCAGATCTGGGGAGGCTTTGGGTCCATTCCAAAGCTGAATGGATGTGCTGCTGCTCTCCAGCTCTGACCCAGTGCTCTCTGGATCTGTTTCCATCCTTGCCAATTCTCCCTCATCATGCCCAGGTAGATCTGATCTGCTTGAGTCCAATCCTGCCTGGTTCAGCCTCCCTCACTCTGCTCCAATCCTTCCCATTCTGGCCCCATCCAGCCCATCATGGTCTGACCCTGTTGGGCTCCATCCAGCTCCACTTGGTCTGACTGATCCAGGTCCTTCCCAGTTTGTTCTGCCCTTCAGGTTTCATCCTGACCCAGTTTTGTTTGACACACTCAGACCCAGTCCTGCCCAGCTCAGCTCCATCCTGCCCAGCCCCTTTTGTCTCTGTTAGATCCCATTCTGCCTGGTTTGGTCTGACCCTGGTGGTGCCATCCTGTCTGGTTTGCTCTGACCCAGTGATTTGTCCCACTCAGGTCCTATCCTGCCCAGCTCAGTCTGACTCTTGGGTTTGATCCAGTCTGGTTTATCTCACCCTGTTGGGTCTCATCCAGATTAGTTCAATCTGACCCTAGTGAGTCTCATCCTGCCCGATTCAGCCCCATCCTTCCTAGTCTGGTCTGACCCACTCCCTAAGTCCCAGGGACCATCCTCCCTGCTTTGGTCCAGTTCTGGTGGGTCCTATCCTGCCCAGTTTGGTCTGACTGTGTTTGGTCTCATCCTGTCTCACTCTGTCCCTGGTGGGTCCCATCCTGCCTGGCTCACTCTGCCCCTGTTTGCTCCTATCCCGCCTGGTTCACTCTGCTCCTGGTGAGTCCCACCCTGTTTGGTTCTTTCTGCCCCTGTTTGGTCCCATCCTGCTCGGCTCACACTGCCTCCATTTGGTCCCATCCTTCTTGGTTCGCTCTGCCCCGGTGGGTCCAGTCGTGCCCAGTTCGCTCTGCCCCTGGTGGGTCCCATCCCACCCTCTTCACTCTGCCCCTGGTGGGTCCCATCCTGCTTGGTTCTTTCTGTCCCTGTTGGGTCCCATCCTGCCCGGGTCGTTCTGCCCCTGTTTGGTACCATCCTGCCCGGATCGCTCTACCCCTGGTGGGTCCCATCCCGCCCGGTTCGTTCTGCGCCTGTTTGGTACCATCCTGCCCGGATCGCTCTACCCCTGGTGGGTCCCATCCCGCCCGGTTCGCTTTGCCCCTCTTGGATCCCATCCCGCCCGGTTCGGCTGGTCCCGTCCCTCTTCCCGTACGCGGCACTTACCGGCAGCGGGGATGAGCCGGGGCAGCCTCAGCTCCGTTCAGCGCCCGGGGCCCGCCCCGCTGCCGCCCGCCGCCGGTCCCACCCCGCCCCGGGGCCGCCCCGGGGCCGCCCCGCTCCGCCCAGCTCCATCCCCCCGGCACCTGCGGGAGGGCCCTGGGGGGGGCTTCGAGAAGGGTCACAGCTGGACAGGAGTGAGGAAAACAGCTGGGCTGGGTGGAGGTGGGGTGGGAGGGGGGTGGAAGTTAACAGCTGCATGGGTTTTTTGGGGGAGGGAGGGCTGCCATGCGAACATCTGGGGGACAAACATCTGCACGAGAAGAGGGTTGGGGGGAGGGGCTTCCAACAGCCCCAACAGTGCAGTTGGCAGGTAGGGATGCTCAGGAATGGACCAAGGGTTGGATTGTCCTGGTTGGAGGTGGGGAGGCATCCCTTGGTGAGGGTCTGGGTGGTGGGGCCAGGCTGTCCGCAGGGCGTGAGGGCATGGTGGCTTCGGTACTCATTAACCCAGCGGTCAAGCCTTGACGCTTCCTGAGCAGGGCTATTAAAGAGCAATAAGGAAAGGAACCCCGGGGGGAGGACTTGGACGTGAAAAAGCTGATGCATGAACAGCCCAGGGACGCTGGGATTACGTGGGGATGGTGGCCTTGGCCCATTGGAAACCCAATTTGCCCTCCAAAATTATTCTCTCCCTTCCTTTCTAAGGGTTTCTGCTGGCTTTCAATAGAGGCTGGACAACATCACCTGGATGCTGGTGCACCAAGTGAGGTCTCCCCCCAGCCTCACCTGGCTGAGTGATGGCAACCCCAAGATGAGGTGAGGGGGTCTGGGCAGGGGTTTGGCTGCGTGGTGTGGGGTCAGAGAATCACCAAACTCATTGGGTTGGAAGGGACCCTTGAAGGTCTTCTTGTCCCACCCCCCTGCATTCAGCAGGGAGATCTCCAGGGGATGGGGGTGGTGGAAATGAGGTGCCACAGCCTGTCTGGATCACTGCATCACAGAATGGTAGGGGTTGGAAGGGACCTCTGATGACCACCTAAGTCCAGACCCTCCGGCTCCTGATGGCGCCTGGGTTCCGATGGAGAACTCAAAGCTTTCACCCATCCTGGCACAAGCCCAGGGCCAAGCTGGGCAGGCTTGGACCACGGGGGAGAAGGGCTTTGGCAGGAGCAGCCATGAAGATTAGCAACCACAGCCAGGCTGGAGCCATCACCCTCATCCTGGGGCTGCCCGGGCTTGCGGGCTGGGGTTGGCGATGGCTCCGTGCCCTCCAGAAATTCCCTGCTCCCTCAGCTCCCACGGAGGAGACGGAAACTGGGGAGGAAAAGTGACTTTCCCCAGAGCAGAGCAGAACAGAGCACACACCTTGTGCAAACAAAGCTCCAGCAGCCCACGGGGGAGAACCCAGGGCTTTCCACGAGCACCTGAGGAATGCAGCCGAGAACGGACACAACTCACTCCACCCAGGAGCCACCAGCCAGAGCACCCTCCCCCAGCTTGGTTTCCAGGCATGCCTCCGGCTGGTTGACAACCAGCTGGTGTCCTCCTCCCTTCTGGCACAGATTCAGAGGCTGCCTCAGGTTGGAAGGGACCCTCAGAGGTCATCTCCTGCAGTCAGCAGGGACACCCCTAGCTAGATCAGGCTGCCCACGCTGGGTGCCCTTGCAGGTCCCCAAGGTTGAGTGCCTCGTGGCCGGCTGGGGACACTGTAAACAGTGGGGGGAGGGTTAAGAAGAAAGACAGAAGGAAAGAAAAGATCAGCTCCTGGCTGCCTGCCAGCCCCTGCCACCTCCACTGAATGGACCTGAAGCCTCAAGCCCAACCCTACAGCACCTGGAATTAAACAAGATCCAGGCCCCCCCCGCTCCTCCCCAAAAGACATTTTAGGGGTCAAGCAGGGTTGGGAGAAGCAAATTTGGAGGCAGCAGGGAGGCTAAAAAAGAGCTCTCAAGCAAAGCTCACTTTTGCAGCTCTTTTTGTCCATGCAAAAGGCAGCTGAAGCTCACTGGGAAAAGAGTTCCTCTTGGAATCTCGCTGATTGAATTAATCCTTGGCAAAAAGATCTGGAGCAGAGGCCTCCTGAGACCCTTTGGCCTCCTGTTTTGCTTCCTCCAGCTGGATGTTGCCAGAAATCATGCTAGCAGCTGATTGTAAGAGAACTTTGCTGCTGCTGCCCAGGGTAATTGCACCTTCCCACCAAGCTCTAGGTTTGCAGTCACTGGTGGGTCATGAGATGATGTTGGATGGAGCACCTGTGGTCAGGAGCTAGGAGCCGGGACCTTGCATATCTGCAAGCAGCACAACCCTCTTGTTGGAGATGAAAAGCAGCATTTTTCAAATGCTGGAGCTGTGTGACATCCCTCAGGGCTGGGATGTCCTCACCACCAGACACTCAACATGCCCATGGGGAGGGTCATCAAAGAACGGTCCAGGACAGAAGGGACCTCCAAAGGTCGTCCAGACCAATCCCCTCTGCACTCATCAGGGACATCCTCAACTAGCTCAGGTTGCCCAGAGCCCTGTCCGGCCTCACCTTGAATATCTCCAGGGAAGGAGCCTCAAATACTTCCCTGGGCAGCCTGTTCCAGTGTTCCACCCCCCTCATAGTAAAGAACTTCTTCCTAACATCCAGTCTAAATCTGCCCTTCCCTAGGTTGAAGCCACTGCTCCTTGTCCTGTCCCTGCAGACCTTTGCAAACAGTCTCTCCACATCCTTTCTGTAGCCCCCTTCAGGTACTGGGAGGCTGCTATTAGGTCTCCCTGGAGCCTTCTCTTCTCCAGGCTGAACACCCCCAGCTCCCTCAGCCTGGCCTCACAGCAGAGCTGCTCCAACCCCCTGAGCATTTTCCTGGCCCTCCTCTGCACCTGCTCCAGCAGCTCCAGGTCCTTCCTGTGCTGAGGGCTCCAGAGCTGGATGCAGTACCCCAGGTGAGGTCTCCCCAGAGCAGAGCAAAGTGGCAGAATCCCCTCTCTGGCTCTGCTGCCAACGCTGCTTTGGCTGCAGCTCAGGCTGCCCTTGGCCTTCTCTGCTGCAAGCTCACACTGCCTGCTTCTGTCCAGCTTCTCCCCCCCAGCACCCCCAAGTCCTTTTCCTCAGGGCTGCTTTCCATCCACTCCTCCCCCAGTCTGTATTGATAGTGAGGCTTGTTCCAGCCCAGGGGCAGAGCCCTGCACTTGCTCTTGTGGAACCTGCTGAAGTTCACCTGGGCTTCAGCTCTCCAGCCTGCCCAGGTCCCTCTGGCTGCCATCCTTACCAGGTCCTACAAGAGCTTTCAGGTTCTCTCCCAGCACACAGGACCAAGGATGCAGGCTGGGTTCCTTCTGCCTGGGGCTCCTGCTGCCACTCACCAGAGCAGAGATGTCTTGCATGAAGGATTTCATTACATCTGAAAGCTGTTTGTAACGGAAATGGAGTTAATGTCTCATGTCCTTCTGACACCAGCCTGCCAGGCTGGAGGATCTGGCTGAGCTTGCTCATGAGGAGGTGGCATCTGATGGCAACTTTCTCTTTTCGGAACCAGTCAGAGGACGTGGTGCCCCTGAGCTCACCCACAGACATCTGCTGCCCCAGCAGCTGACTTTGAGTCCCCAGAACTTTGGCAGAGCAGGTGTTTGGTGGAGGAAATCTCATCTCTACAGGTCTGCTCTGATGGTTGCCTCCATCCTCTTCATGAAGTCAGCACTAACCATTGTCAACCCAGTGCAGCTACAGAACCACAGAAACATTGAGGTTGGAAAAGACCCTCAGGATCACCAAGGCCAACCCAGAACCCTACTCTGCAAGGGTCACCCCTAAGCCATAGCCCCAAGCACTACATCCAAACCACCTTGAAACACATCCAGGCTTGGGGACTCAACCACCTCCCTGCCCAGCACATTCCAGTGCCTGACCACTCTGGCTGGGGAAAAAGTGTTTCCTACTGTCCAGTCTAAAGCTATCCAGTCCCAGCTTGAGGCCATTCCCTCTTGTTCTATCACTAATGACCTGGGAGAAGAGACCAGCAGCAGCCTCTACACAACCTCCTTTCAGGTAGCTGTAGGCAGCAATGAGATCTCTCAGCCTCCTCTTCTCCAAACTAACCATCCCCAGCTCCTTCAGTTGCTCTCCATCACATTTATTCTCCAGGCCCTTCACAGCTTCCTTGCCCTCCTCTGCACTGGCTCCAGCACCTCCACATCTCTCTTGTACTGAGGTGCCCAAAGCTGGACACAGCACTGGAGGTGTGGCCTGACCAGAGCTGAGTGCCAGGGGACAATCCCCTCCCTGCTCCTGCTGGCCACAGCATTGCTGATGCCAGCCAGGAGGCCTTTGGCTTTCTTGGCCACCTGGGCACACTGCTGGCTCCTCTTCAGCTGCTTGTCCGTTAGCACCCCCAGGTCTCTTTCTGCCACCTCACTTGGTGTCATCTGCAAACCTACTGCTGACACTCTGTGTCTTCATCAAGGTCATCAAGCAAGATGTTAAACACAAGTGGTCCCAGAACTGAGCCTGAGGAGCACCACTTGTGACTGCATTTAACTCCACTGACCACCACTCTTTGGGACATTCATCCAGCAAGTCTTCTCTCTGCTGGACCTCTGTGTTGGAGAAACTGCTCAACCTCCCTGCCTGATGAGTACCAGGCCCACAATTCTGGCCATCCAACCCAAATTTCCTTCTGGAGGGGATGAAGTCCCAGCAAGCATCTTATGAACCCAACGCACTCATTCTCCCAGGGCTCCATGGGAGTGCTGGGAAGCCTTATCTATGTTGGGAACAACCTTAGCTTTGTTGGGAATTCAGACAAAGCAGCCTTGGCTTTGCTCCAGGTGGGAGCTGCCCCTCAGTTCCTGTGCCTCAGCCTTTCTCCAAAGGTATGCTTCAGCTCCTTTTCCTCTCCAGCTTGCTCTCCTGAAGTCCTGCAGACGTCAGCAGAGAAGGAAAGCATTGCTGATGCTCCTCCAGCATGGAGATGATTAATGCCCTGATCTTCTCAGGCTTCCTTTCCTCCTGCTGACACACCCTGGTGTGCCTTGGGCGCTCAAGGTCGCTTCCCTTCACCTCTTTGCTTTGCTTGGGAATCCTCGAGGAGCAGCATGGAGCACAGGGATCCGGGCATGGGTGGTGGCTTAGGCTCCGGTTTCACCCACAGCTTCAGCAGAAGGAGAGCTGTGGGTGTTTGGGAGGTGGCCTGGGTGCAGGAGACCTCATCCTTCTGCTGCTGAAGCAGGTCGGGAGGGGACATTTTAGGGGACTTACATCTCTGTGGGGCTTTGCAGGCAAGAAATCCCTGGGGGTAGGGCATGGGGGGTGTCTCATGATGGAGGTTTCTGAGCTGGGCCTTCAAGCTCTGTGGCCACCTTTGAGAGGTCTTCACCCCCAGTTGTAGGAGGCTCTGCAAAGAGGGAGACCATGGTCTTTTGCTGCCTCATCCTCACACAGAACTGCACTTTCTTCCTTTGAGGACAGAGCTGGGGTCTGGGATTGGGACAACTGTGAACTTTGCATGGTTGCGTGGAAATCAAACACCTCCAGTTTGGCCACAATCCCTCCTTCAGTTCCTTCCCCTCCACCCCATGCCAGCAGATCACTCAGCTTTTTGTGGTTTTCACCCCTCTGTGTCTCCTCCCATCCTGGGAGAGCCACGAGTTCTTGAACCTCAGCATAATGATCACAGAATCATAGAATGGTCTGGTTGGAAGGGACCTCCAAAGGTCATCCAGTCCAACCCCTCTGCACTCAGCAAGGACATCCTCAATTAGATCAGGTTGCTCAAGGCCTCATCCAACCTGGCCTTGAACGCCTCCAGGGAGGGGACATCTACAACCTCCCTAGGCAACCTGTTCCAGTTGCCCAAGTGTTCCACCACCCTCATGGTGGAGAACTTGTTCCTCACGTCCAATCTAACTCTGCTGTGCTCTAGTTTGAAGCCACTGCCCCTAGTCCTGTCACTTTCAAACAACCTCTCTGATGGTCATCTCAAGTCTTCTCAGCAACACGCCTCTTCACAAACAGCCCTCATCTGTACTCTCCAAGATGGGATCACAGAATCATGGAACCAGGGAATCATGGAATCAGGGAATCATGAATCACTGAATCATGGAATCATGGAATCATGGAATCATGGAATCATAGAATCATGGAATCATGAATCACTGAATCATAGAATCATGGAATCATAGAATCATGGAATCATAGAATCTTAGAATCATGGAATCGTAGAATCGTTGAGTCATAGAATCATAGAATCGTGGAATAATGGAATCATAGAATCATGGAATGGTGAATCACTGAATCATAGAATCTTAGAATCATGGAATCATCTAATCATTGAATCATGGAATCATAGAATCATGGAATCATGGAATCATAGAATCATGGAATCATAGAATCATGGAATCATGGAATCCTGGAATAAGAATCATGGAATCATGGAATCAGAATCATAGAATCATAGAATCATGGAATCATGGAATCATGGAATCATGGAATCATGGAATCAGAATCATGGAATCATAGAATCATAGAATCATGGAACCATGGAATCATGGAATCATGGAATCATAGAATCATAGAATCATAGAATCATAGAATCATGGAATCATGGAATCATGGAATCATGGAATAATGAATCATTGAATCATGGAATCATGGAATCATAGAATCATGGAATCATGGAATCATGGAATCATAGAACCATAGAATCATGGAATCATAGAATCTTAGAATCATGGAATCATAGAATCATAGAATCATGGAATCATGAATTGCTGAATCATGGAATCATGGAATCATGGAATCACAGAATCATAGAATCATGGAATCATGGAATCATAATCATGGAATAATGGAATCTGAATCATAGAATCATAGAATCATGGAATCATAGAATCATGGAATCATTCAATCATAGAAACATAGAATCACTGAATCATGGAACCATAGAATCATAGATTCCTTGAATCATAGAATGGCTTGAACTGGAAGGGATCTTGACAATCATCTAGGTCCAACCCCCCTGCCATAGGACACCTCCTACTAGCTCATGGTCCATCACCATCAACCAGGGCCAAACACAGATGGCCCATCTTGCCACCACGTGTGCTGCAGAAGCAGCAGAGCTTGCCAGCTGCCTGGTGGCCACCCAGCACTTGGGTCTTATGGATGGGCTGAGGCAGCATGAGGGTGAGACAGGCAAATTTCTCACCAAACTGGATGTGTCACCAGTCTATCCTAATTTTGTGCACCACAAGCTTCATGCTCTGCATTAGAAACTCCTTGTTGGTGCAACCTTTTCGCTGTCTCCTCAGGAGCTTTGTGCTTGGTTTTGCTGCTCCTGCAGCAAGTGATAGGGTGTCAGGGACCAGGGGGAATGGAACAAAAACACAAATGGGGAGATTCAGATTGGATGTTAGGAAGAAGTTCTTCACCACTGGACACTGGCACAGGCTACCCAGAGAGGTGGTGGAAGCCTCATCCCTGGAGGTTTTGAAGGCCAGGCTGGATGCAGCTGTGAGCAACCTGATGTAGTGTGAGGTGTCCCTGCCCATGGCATGGGGGCTGGGGCTGGCTGATCCTTGTGGTCCCTTCCAACCCTGACAATTCTATGATCCTGTGATTTGCATATGATGAGTTCACTTGGGACTTCCAAACCACTGCTCAACATTCCCAGTTGGATAGATGTGCAGTTTTTAAGCCATGCAATTACTCTGTGCCTTTCCATAATGGAATATGAACTCTTCTTGCTCATTAACGCCATCAAGTCCCATGCTGTTGACTCAGAATATCCATCCCCTTGCCAAAGGCTGTGAGGATTCAGTGAGAGCCCTGGGGACTCTTGAGCAGCCAATCCCCACCACTCCAGGCAGGAGGCATCTCCCACAGGAACCAAAATCCTCCAGGAAATAAAACTGGAAGCATGGAGTCACCATCCCTGGAGGAGTTCAGACAACATGTGGACAGGGCACGGTGGGACATGGTTTAATGGCCATGGTGGTCTTGGTTTGATGGTTGCACAATTCCATGCATCTATGCTTCTGTGGCCATTTGCTTCCTAGGAGCACTCAGGGATCAACTCAACTTTCCATAGAACGGTTTGGATTGGAAGGGACCTCAAAGCTCTTCCAGGTCTAACCCCCTGCCATGGGCAGGGACACCTCCCACCAGCACAGGTCGCTCACAGCCTCATCCAGCCTGGCCTTGGACACATCCATGGAGGGGACATCCACAGCCTCCCTGGGCAACCTGTGCCAGTGTCTCCCCACCCTCACTGGAAAGAATTTCTTCTTAATCTCCAGTCTCAATCTGCTCTCTGCAGGTTGGCAAACACCCACCCCACAGACCTCCCCAGCTTCAAGACTGCATTGGGTTGGAAAGGATCCTCTAAGGTCCACCCCCCCACACTCCCTCCCCGCACTCAGCAGGGACACCTCTAACTAGATCAGGCTGCCCAGGGCCACACTGAGCTTGACCTTGAGTGTCTCCAGGGATGGAGCCTCAACCACACCCTTGTGCAACCTGTTCCAGTGTCTCACCACCCTCATTGTGCAGAGTTTCTTCTGATGTCCAACCTAAACCTGCCCTGCTCCAGTTCCAAACCATTGCTCCTCATCCTATCACCCCAGGCTCTTCTAAACAGTCCCTCCCCAGCCTTCCTGGTGGTGCCCTTCAGATACTGAAATGTAGCTCTAAGGTGTCCCTGGAGCCTTCTTTTCTCCAACCAGGGCTTGAGTTTTCTATTCAGCTAATCCAAAGGTGATGGTAACATTTCCTAGGAAGATTTTGGAGATATCACAGAATCAGTCAGGGTTGGAAGGGACTACAAGGATCATCTAGTTCCACCCCCCCTGCCATGGGCAGGGACACCTCACACTATATCCTTGATATTAATGCCCTTGGATTTATGGATAACAGGTTATGCAGTGCTGCTTGCTGGGAGATGACTGAACCAGGACTTGCTGGAAGCTTTACCAGGAGCACCCCCACAGAGGGACCATTTCATAGTATCATAGCATCATGGAATGGTTTGGGTTGGAAGGAACCTTTAAGATCATCTAGTTCTAACCTCCTGTCATGGGCAGACACCTCCTGCCAGACTAGGTTGTTCAAAGCTCCACCCAACCTGTCTTTGGACACTTCCAGGGTTGGAGCATCCACAGATCCTCTGGACAACCTGTCCCAGTGCCTCCCCACCCTCAGGGGGAAGGATTTCCTCTTAATGTCTCATCTAAATCCAGCTTTTCCAGTTTGAAGCTCTCCCGCCTCACCTTGTCACCACATGCCCTTATGAAAAGAAATCCCTCTCCAGCTGTCCTGTAGACCCCCTTCAAGCCCTGGAGTGGCTGCTCTGAGGTCTCCCTGGAGCCTTCTCCAGCCTGAACAACCCCAACTTCTCCCAGCTTGTCTTCATAGACGACATGTCCCAGGCTTCTCATCATCCTCATGGCCTCCTCTGGGCCTGCTCTGACTGTTCCCTGTCCTCATGCTGGAGGCTCCAGAGCTTCCCATTCTCCTCCTCCAAATGGGCATGATTCTCATCCTTTTTCTTCCCACCTAACCCATCAAGAAACCCCTCACATCCCCTTTTCCACCAGCAGAGAAGGTCTCGAAGCTCCAGCAGACCCATTCAAGGCTTGCCATAGGGTTAGGTCCACATCACCCCTACAGGAGCAAGCATTAGGGTTCTGGGGCCAGCTTGGTGTCCAGAATGAGGAATGGGGCAGGAATAACTTCCCAGGAGGGACTCAGTTTTTGCAGGGATGTGGTCCCCTTCCAACAGTGCTGGGTGCAGCTTTACCCTTGGCAGCATCTTCTAAACAAAGCTCTGAGCAGAGCTGGTGCCCTGACGTTTTGTACAAACACTGGGGGGAAACTACAACCAGGAGAACACACCCCTGGGGGGTCCTGGCCATCAGCTGTCTGGGGTTTCAACAGAACAGGACATGGCTGCTGCACCTGCTCTGTGGACGTGGTGGTTTGCACGTGTTTGGGTCTCTGGGTGCCGCAGGGAGGGAAGGGGATTAGTCAGATGCCCATCCAGGACAGGAGAATAGCCGAGGAGATGTTCCTGGACCCTCAGAAGATGCTGATGTGGAGGTCAGGTGCATCTCAGGACGGGGGATGGGGGTGGGTGTTGTAAGAGCATCCTGAGCAAGGAGATCTGATGCCATCACTGCTGGCAGCAGGAAGGTGGATCGAGGCACTCTTGGGGTAACGCTGTGATGATCATAGAATCATGGAATCCTTTTAGTTGGCAGAGAGCTTCCAGATCATCGCATCCAACCATCCATCCAGCACGGCCAGGCCACCCCAAACCATCTCCCTCCCAGCCTGTGCCTCAGTTTCCCTAGCTGCATGAAAGAATTAATGCCCAGCTTCCAGCTAACACCTAGAAAACACTCCAGGACCTTCAAATTGAGAGCTGCACCCCACAACTGCTACGGATGAAGCCTCCTAGACCAGCACGCACGACACTCCTGCCCTCCACCTACTTGTCCTGTGCCACCCAGGACACCTGAGACCTGCCCAAGCCAGAAATGCTGAAGCAGGTCCATCCCCTTCGGGATGTGTTGCAAAACCCAGGCAGCAGGGAAAGTTCTGCATCCTGGTGGGGAGGGAGAGAAGGAGGGAGGGAGGAGGGGAAAGGAGACGCAAACAGGCTTGGCTCGTTCTGCCCGCATGTGCCAGCAGGCAGCAGCTACCCAATGCACCCACAGCACCCACCCCAGGCCTGCTCCCTGCCTAGGATCAGGCTTATGTCAGCCTTTTTCACAGTATCACAGAAGGGTTGTGGTTGGAAGGGAGATCATCCAGTCCAACCTCACCCCTGCTCCAGCAGGGCACCCACAGCAGCTTGCCCAGGAGCACCATGGCCAGGAGGGGGTTGGAAGCTCTCCACACCAGGAGACTCCACAACCTCTCTGGGCAGCCTGCTCCAGGCCTCCAGCACCCTCACACCAATCAACTCTCTTCTCCTCTTCAGGTGGCACCTCCTGGGTGCCACTTTGTGCCTCTTGTCTGGGCAGCACTCAGCAGATGCCAGCCCCATCCTCTTGCCCCCCACAGCCCCTTCAGCTCTTGCTGAGCATTGCTCAGCTGCCCTCTGGGGCTGCTCTTCTGCAGGCTCTCAGCCCCAGGGCTCTCAGCCTCTGCTCCTCCCAGAGCTGCTCCAGGCCCCTCAGCCTCTCCCCAGCCTCCCCTGGACTCTCTCCAGTAGTTCCCTGTCCCCCTTGAACTGGGGAGCCCAGACCTAGACCCAGGGCTCCAGATGTGGCTTCACTATGGGAAAGCAGGAGGGAAGGAGAACCTGCCTTGAGCTGCTGCTGGCCACAGACTTCTTCATGCCCCTCATGAGACCATTTGGCCTTCTTGGCCATGAGGGCACAGAGCTCTCCTGCAAATAAGGCTTGGGCTTAATTTTGTGCTGTGTTTTGCTTTGGTTTATTTTATTTTAGTTCCTTTTACAATTTTTTTTTTAATTGAATTGTATTTTTATTTTATTTTATTTTGATTTTATTACATTTTATTTTGGTTTGGTTTATTTTGTTGTAATTGAATTTATTTTTCATCTTATTTCATTTTAATTTTATTTTAGCTGCTTCTTTTTTTTTTTAATCCTATTTTATTTTGATTTCTTTTACATTTTTAATTGATATTTTTTTCCCCCCTCCCCAGAATCACAGAGCAGTTTGGGTTGGAAGATGACTCTTTCTACCCTTTGATATTGGGATTTCTCAGAATCATGAAATGGTTGGGGTTGGAAGGAACCTTTGAAGGCCACCAAACCCCACCCCTCTGCAGGGACATCTGAAACTAGAGCAGGTAGTTCAGAGCCCTGTCCAGCCTGGCCTGGAATGGTTGCAGGGACAGCACCAAGCTGTGTGGTGCAGCAGACAGGCTGGAGGGAAGGGATTCATCCAGAGGGACCTGGACAGGCTCCAGAGCTGAGCCCATGACAACCTCATGAGGTTCAACCAGAACAAGGGTAAGGTCCTGCAGCTGGGTCAGGGCAATGCCAGGCACTGATACAGGCTGGGCAGGGACTGGCTGGAGAGCAGCCCTGGAGAAAAGGCATTGGGGGTGCTGGGGGAGGAGAAGCTCAGCAGGAGCCAGCAGTCAGCACTTGCAGCCCAGAGAGCCAAGCAGAGCCTGGGCTGCAGCAAGAGAAGTGTGGCCAGCAGGGCCAGGGAGGGGATTCTGCCCCTCTGCTCCACTCTGCTGAGACCACAGCTGGAGCTCTGTGTCCAGTTCTGGAGCCTCTGTTCCAGGAAGGATCTGGAGGTGCTGGAAGGTGTCTAGAGCAGGGCCATGAGGATGAGCAGAGGGCTGGAGCTGCTCTGCTATGAGGACAGACTGAGAGAGTTGGGGCTGTTCAGTCTGGAGAGGAGAAGGCTCTGAGGAGACCTTCTTGTGGCCTTCCAGTATCTGAAGGAGGCTACAAGAAAGCTGGGGAGGGACTTTTTAGGGTGTCAGGGAGGCATAAGACTGGGGGGGGTAGAGAAAAACTAGAAATGGGTAGATTCAGATTGGATGTGAGGAAGAAGTTGTTCCCCATGAGGGTGGTGAGAGCCTGGCACAGGTTGCCCAGGGAGGTGGTGGAAGCCTCATCCCTGGAGGTTTTGAAGGCCAGGCTGGAGGTGGCTGTGAGCAGCCTGCTGTAGTGTGAGGTGTCCCTGTCCGTGGCAGGGGGGTTGGAACTGGCTGATCCTTGAGGTCCCTTCCAACCCTGACAGTTCTGTGATTCTACAGGGACATCTTCCATCTCTCTGGGCAAATCTGAGCCAGGGTCTCACCACAGCAGCTGTGGAGATAAAGCCTCAGATGAGCCATTATCATCAACACAGCAATTCCTGTGAAACTGGTTTGATTTAACATCTCCAGGAATCCCAGACAGTCACTTCCTTCCTGTTCTGATCTCACAAGATCTTCTATTTCTGGATTTTCAGAGAAACTCATGCAAAGGGAAACTAAACAATAACAAACCCAGGAGATTAACAGAAAAGCAGAAACATAAGGTGAAGGATGGATGAGAAACTGCTTGGGATTCCAGGAAGCTCTGAGGAGGTTCTGCCATGCCAGGATGTGACTGTGCCATGCTCTGAATCCCTGTTGGAGGGGGAGATCAGAATAGAATCACAGAATGGTTTGGGTTGGAAGGGCCCTCAAAGCTGATCCAGTTCCAACCTCCCTGCAAAGGGCAAGGACACCTCCCACCAGCCCAGGTTGCTCAAGGCCTCCTCCAACCTGACCTTGAGCACCTGGCAGCCACAGCCTCCCTGGGCAACTTGCTCCAGTGTCTCCCCACCCTCACTGGAAAGAGTGTGTTCCCAATTTCCAGTCTCAATCTCCCCTCTTCCAGCTTCAATCCATTGCCCCTTGTCCTGTCACTCCCAGCCCCTGTCGAAACTCCCTCCCCAGCTCTCCTGTAGCTCCCTTCAGGTACCGGCAGGCTGCGATTAGGTCTCCCAGGAGCCTTCTCTTCTCCAGGCTCAACAGCCCCAACTCTTACAGCCTAAATGGCAGATGAAGGCACCACATTGCCTTCAGCACCAAGTGCCAGAGCAGCAGCTGGTGGACTTGGATGTGTTGGATACAAACTGGCTCATCTCAGGAGGCTGGCTGGAGAAAGTGCCATGGGACCTTCTCTGCAGTGTTTTTGTGGTGGCTCTGGCCCTGAGCACAAAGTATTGGCAGCCAACAGGACTTACCCTGGGGAAGAGCAGCCCCAGAGTAAATCTTCTCAATGCTCAGCAAGAGCTCAAGGGGCCATGGTGGGCAAGAGGAGAGGGCTAGCAACTTCTGAGTAGTGCCCAGGGCCAGGCCAAGGGGCAAGGGGCACAAACTGGAGCCCAGGAGGTGCCACCTGAACAAGGAAAAGAGACTTTCGTGTGAGGGTGTTGGAGCCCTAAAGCTGTGGAGTCTCCCTGTGTGGAGAGCCTGCAGGCCCCCCTGGCCATTGTGCTCCTGGGCAAGCTCCTGTGGGTGCCCTGCTGGAGCAGGGTGGGGGTTGGACTGGGTGAGCTCCAGAGGTGCCTTCCCATCCCTACCATTCTCAGACCCTGCCTTCCAGATGCCAGACGGACCAGCTCCAATTAAGCACCTCATCCAATCTAATTTTTTTCCAGGCTACTTGACATCTGGTGCTTGGTTGCTGGTTTTTTTGAACACAGACCAAGGGGAAACATTGGTTTTCCTCCACTGAGATAAGAGCAGGTGCAAACAACTCCTGGCTCACCAAGGCCTTTGGGAATGCCACACCTTGAAGCCGCCTCACCTTGGCACGCCTCAACCTGCCTCTTTGCTCACTCTCCATGTAGGGGCTGAGCTGCATCCTGTGAGCTTGATCTCCTCCTGGGCTTGGGTGCAAATGCCCCAACCTCTGACGTTGTAGAGGTACCTTCTGATATTTTAGAGATAGAAAGAGTAATTTGCCATTGGAATCACAGAATGGTCAGGGTTGGAAGGGACCTCATGGGCAGGCACACCTCACACTACAGCAGGTTGCTCACAGCCACCTCCAGCCTGGCCTTCAAAACCTCCAGGCATGAGGCTTCCACCACCTCCCTGGGCAACCTGTGCCAGTGCTCTCACCACCCTCATGGGGAAGAACTTTTTCCTCACATCCAATCTCAATCTCCCCACTTCTAGTTTTGCTCTGTTCCCCCCAGTCCTTGCACTCCTTGACACCCTCAAAAGTCCCTCCCCAGATTTCTTGTAGCCCTCTTCAGATACTGGAAGGCCACAATAAGATCACCTTGAAGCCTTCTCTTCTCCAGACTGAACAGCCCCAACTCCCTCAGTCTGTCCTCATAGGAGAGGTGCTCCAGCCCTCTGCTCATCCTTGTGGCCCTTAACAGGAATGTGCTGCCCAGGGAGGTAGTGGAGTCACCATCCCTGGAGGTGTTCATGAAAGGATTGGATGTGGCACTGGGAGCCATGGTTTAGTTGTCAGGAGGTGTTAGGGACTAGGTAATAGGTTGGACTTGATGATCTCTGAGGTCTTTTCCAACCTGGCTGATTCCTTGATATTTTAGAGCTCCCACATGAGCCCCTGAGTCAGCGCAGCCATGGTTCCCACTGGCCACTCCTAGGTTGGTAGCTCACAGTCTCCACTTACCTCCACGGCGCTCATGCGTGCACAAGGACTTAAAGTCTGCAGACAACCAGGACAGCTCAAGGGCTTGGCTCCTACCCTGCCACCTCCTGGATGTGTTCCTCCATTGACTCTTCTCCCTCTTCCTTCATTTCAGCTCCTCCCTCCTCTTCGTGCCAGTGGCTTGCCAGGCATCCACACACGAAAGCTCCCAGGCATCAGAGGTGTCTCCAGCGCGCTCTTCAGGGTGCTGAGAGCTGCCTGCAGACAGGTTGTTTTCTTTGGGCATCTTCCAAGCAGATGGCTCCAGTGGGTTGCATTCCTGCTTTACATCCCCAGAAGGACTTTGCAGGTATCATGCCAGGTGTGGAGAGGGCGACGATGTCCACCTAGGTCCTAGGGCTGTCACCTAGGTCCTTGGCCCACGCCAGAGGTCCATTGTGCCAGGGAGACACATTCACACCGGCAGGCATTGTGAAATGGCTCACAGGTGTGGTGGGAAGGCCAAAGTGGTTGAATTCTCCCTCCTCCTCCTCCTCCCTCTCCTCAGGCAGTTAATATTGATTGGGCTTCTGAATTAACTTCCCTGGCAGAGAGTCGATAGAGCAGGAATTGGTCCTTTGAACAAACAAAAGGTGGCTTCTGACTCATGGGATGGCCCTGTGCCAAGGCAAACACAATAGCTGAGGCCTCAGCCCGCCTTTGGGAATTGCTCAGTGTTAAGAATCCTGGAGAAGACACTGGGCACTCTATAAACTCATCTGGAGCAGGTGAAAAACTTCTCCCCTCCCCAGCTCTGGCACCCAGGACCCCTGCTCCTCAAGCAAGGCAGTCAGCAGAGTAACCTTGCTGGGGAGGAAAGCCATCAAGAGGAAAAACTTTTGCAGATGACACCAGGCTGAGTGGTGCTGTGAGGGCACCAGAGGGTCAGGATGGCATCCAGAGGGACCTGGACAGGCTGGAGAGGTGAAGCCCAGGTGAACCTCAGGAGGTTCCACAAGAGCAAGTGCAGGGCTCTGCCCCTGGGCTGGAACCATCCTCACTACCAATACAGACTGGGGGAGGAGGGGATAGAAAGCAGCCCTGAGGAAAAGGACTTGGGAGTGCTGGGGAGGGGAGAAGCTGGACAGGAGCAGGCAGTGTGAGCTTGCAGCAGAGAAGGCCAAGGGCAGCCTGGGCTACATCCAAGGCAGCGTTGGCAGCAGAGGCAGAGAGGGGATTCTGCCACTTTGCTCTGCTCTGGGGAGACCTCACCTGCAGTGCTGGGTGCAGCTCTGGAGCCCTCGACACAGAGGAGGGCCAGGGAAATGCTCAGGGGGTTGGAGCAGCTCTGCTGTGAGGCCAGGCTGAGGGAGCTGGGGGTGTTCAGCCTGGAGAAGAGAAGGCTCCAGGGAGACCTAACAGCAGCCTGCCAGCACCTGAAGGAGGCCACAGGAAGGACGGAAACTGTTTGCAGAGGCCTGCAGGGACAGGACAAGAGGCAATGGCTTCAAACTAGAGCAGAGCAGATTTAGATTAGATGTGAGGAACAAGTTCTTTACTATGAGGGTGGTGGAACACTGGAACAAGTTGCCCAGGGAGGTGGTTGAGGTCCCTTCCCTGGAGATACTCAAGGTGAGGCTGGACAGGGCTCTGGGCAACCTGAGCTAGTTGAGAATGTCCCTGGTGAGTGCAGAGGGGGTTGGACTGGGTGACCTTTGGAGGTCCCTTCCAGCCCAGCCCATTCTCTGATTCCATGACTCCTTGAGAGGTACATGGGTACCTCAGGGTACCTCAGGGTACCTCAGGGTGACAGATCCCCAGTCTACATTTGGGAAGGTCCACCTGCTACATGCCACATGTGTGGTGCAGGATCACAGACTCCTAGAACTTTGAGGTTGGAAAAGACCTTTTGCTATCATCAAGTCCAGCAGCTCACCTAGAGCTCACAGTCCCAACCACTGCTGCTAAGCCACTACCACTAAACCACATCCCTCAGCACCACATCCATCCATCTTTTGAATACCTCCAGGGAAGGTGGCTGCACCACCTCCCTGCCCAGCCTGTTCCAGTGCCTGAGAACCCTTGCTGGGAAGAATTGTTCCTGATAACCAGCCTGAACCTCCCCTGGCACAACTTGAGGCAGTTTCCTCTTGTCCAGAGTCCACTGGGTTTGTCAGAGACCCCTGAAGGTCACCTTGTCCAATGCCCCTGCAGTCAGGAGGGACATCTCCAACAAGATCAGGCTGCTCAGGGCCACATCAAATCTGACCTTGAATGCCTGCAGGGGTGGATTCTCCACCACATCTCTGGGCAAGCTGTCCCTTGGTGCATGTGAGAAGAGACCAGCCCCCACCTCACTCCTGCCTCCTTTCAGGGAGTTGTAGAGAGTGATGAGGTCTCCCCTTGGCCTCCTCTTCAGAAGACTGAACATCCTCAGTTCCCTCGTCCATTGAGGGTGATGAAGCCCTGTCCTGCCCCCATTCAAAGGTCTCTAATTCCAAAGAAAATCATAGAATCATGGAATGGGTTGGGAGGGACCTTTAGAGGTCATTTAGTCCAACCTCCATGCAGTCAGCAGGGACATCCCCAACCAGAGCAGGCTGCTCAGAGCCCCAGACAACCTGACCTGGGCTGATTCCGGGGTGGAGCATCTCCCACCCCTCTAATAAGTAAGAGCTGATTGCTCTTTGGGGTAGGAAGGATTCAGGAGTCTTTAAGAGGAAAATTGTCCTTTTCTGCAGAGATTTTCCTCTTTCCTTCCCTTCCCTTCCCCCTTCCAGTTTCTGGGTGGTTTGTGTACAGTTCTTCAAATCTGCTTTGACATCTCTGGAGAATTTCCTTTTTGGCTGGCTCCTTACACTTTTGTTTCCATCCACATTCCCATACAAGGACAATGAGGAACCAAACTGCTTTCATCCCTCAGAGCCTGCACAGAGCCCTCCTGAGTGTCACGGCTGGAGATCACACAGAGTGAGACCACCCCAAGGTTCTGGCTGAGTCCCTCCCTCTAGACTTGCACCTGGGGAAGAACAACCCCAGGGAGCAGTACAGGTTGGGGACTGAGCTGCTGGAGAGCAGTGAAGGGGAAAAGGACCTGGGGGTCCTGGTGGATGGGAGGTTGACCATGAGCCAGCAATGTGCTCTTGTGGCCAAGAAGGCCAAAGCCATCCTGGGGTGGATTAGAAGGGGAGTGGTGAGTAGGTCCAGAGAGGTTCTCCTCCCTCTCTACTCTGCCCTGCTGAGGTCACACCTGGACTATTGTGTCCAGTTCTGGGCCTCTCAGCTCAAGAAGAACGTCAGGGAACTGCTGAAAGAGTCCAGCTCAGAGCCACAAGGATGCTGAAGGCATTGGAACATCTTCCTTCTGGGGAGAGCCTGAGGGAGCTGAGGGCTCTGTAGCTTGGAGAGGAGGAGCCTGAGAGGTGAGCTCATTGATGTGGATAAAGATGTGCAGGGGGAGTGCCAAGAGGCTGGAGCCAGGCTCTGCTGGGTGATGCCCAGTGACAGCACAAGAGGCAATGGTGGAAGCTGAGGCATAGGAAGTTCCATGGAAACAGGAGGAGAAATTATTCCCCTGTGAGGGTGTCAGAAGAGTGGAACAGGCTGCCCAGGGGGGTTGTGGAATCTCCCTCTGTAGAGATGTTCAAGACTCACCTGGATGTGTTCCTGTGTGACCTGCCCTAGGTGCTCCTGCTCTGGCAAGGGGTTGGACTGGATGATCTTTGGCGGTCCCTTCCAAGCCCCTAACACTGTGGTTCTGTGATGGTGTCAACCACACTAGGGAAGGAGAGTGTCTTGCATGCTTGTGGGACTGCAGATCCATTTGGTCACACCTGGAGACATCAAATGAGGGTAACAGAACACTGGACCAGGCTTCCCCAGGGCAGTTGTGGAGTCTCCTTCTGAGGAAAGATTCCAAACCCACCTGGGCAACCTGCTGTGGATGAACCTGCTTGAAGAGGGACGTTGGGCTAGATGATCTCCAGAGGCCCCTTCCAATACCTGCCATGGTGTGGTTCTGTGGAGGGAGGTGGAAAGCTCAGAGACAGTGGTGGAGGAAGAGGGAGACAGCCTCTGAGTGATCCCTCCACGAGGAACATGGCAGAAAGAAACCCCTAAAGAAAATGGAAAACCTCTAGTAGAAGTGGGACCACCATCACCTTGGGCCATGGAGGTCTTTCTGCAAGGAGACACTCTCATCTCAGCTGGAGATAAAAAGTGAGCTAAAGCCTCCATGAAACTTTCCGTGGCCCATACCAGGAGGGAAAATTCCCTTCTTGACCCCCTCAAGCTCTCAGCAGTTATGATCTAAAGCAGACAACCAACACTTGCTTAACATGACACCAAGTCTTCAAGAGACCTCCACCATGTCCATATCCTCACCATCCTTTCTGCTCCCTCCTTCTTGTGATCAGGCCTGGCCACTTCAGAGACTCACAGAATGGTCTGGCTTGGAAGGGATCTCCAGAGGTCATCCAGTCCAACCCCCTCTGCACTCAGCAGGGACATCCTCAACTAGCTCAGGTTGCCCAGAGCCCTGTCCAGCCTCACCTTCAATATCTCCAGGGAAGGAGCCTCAACCACTTCCCTGGGCACCTGTTCCAGTGTTCCACCCCCCTCATAGTAAGAACTTCTTCCTCACATCCAATCTAAATCTGCCCTTCTCTAGTTGAAGCCATGCCTCTTGTCCTGTCCCTGCAGGCCTTTGCAAACAGTCTCTCTCCATCCTTCGTGTAGCCCCCTTCAGGTACTTGCAGGCTGCTGTTAGGTCTCCCTGGAGCCTTCTCTTCTCCAGGCTGAACACCCCCAGCTCCCTCAGCCTGGCCTCACAGCAGAGCTGCTCCAACCCCCTGAGCATTTCCCTGGCCCTCCTCTGCACCTGCTCCAGCAGCTCCAGGTCCTTCCTGTGCTGAGGGCTCCAGACCTGCACCCAGCACTCCAGCTGAGGTTTCCCCAGATCAGAGCAAAGTGGCAGAATCCCCTCTCTGGCTCTGCTGCCAACGCTGCTTGGCTGCAGCCAGGCTGCCCTTGGCTTCTGTGCTGCAAGCTCACACTGCCTGCTCCTGTCCAGCTTCTCCCCCCCAGCACCCCCAAGTCCTTTTCCTCAGGGCTGCTTTCCATCCCCTCCTCCCCCAGTCTGTATTGATAGTGAGGCTTGTTCCAGCCCAGGGGCAGAGCCCTGCACTTGCTCCTGTGGAACCTCCTGAGGTTCACCTGCACAAGAGAGGAGGGGCAAGTGTTGGTGGCCTAAGGACACTAATTCCCTGTGAGTGCCCTACTCAGCCTCTAATAGAGCCTCCTCCAACCCTGCCCATGGGCCCAGGACCTCCAATTCAAGGCCATCAGGTCCTGCCGCAGTGATGCGGTAGGCATCTCCATCCCCACCATGGCTCTGCTTGGCCATGGGCTCCAATGAATTGATGCTCTGGCGTGGCCTTAGACCTGCCTCACAGAAGCACAGAAACACTCAGGTTGGAAAAGACCCTCAGGGTCACCAAGGCCAACCCAGAACCCTACTCTACAAGGCTCACCCTGAAACCATAGCCCTGAGCACCACATCCAAACCACCTTGAAACACATCCAGGCTTGGGGACTCAACCACCTCCCTGCCCAGCACATTCCAGTGCCTGACCATTCTGGCTGTGGAAAAATGTTTTCCTGATGTCTAGTCTGAACTTGCTAGGAAGCTCCCTGGTGCTGGGAGCTTCTCCTCTTGGCTTTTCACTGTCCAGCTCTGCCCTCATCATCTCTCTTGGGGCTGGTGGGATGGATCCTGGCTGGAAAGTTCCCCATGGCTCCCTTTCCTTTAGGAAGCCCTTGACAAAGGGGAAACTGGTCTGAAAGTGGGAGGAGTGGCTGATAACACCCCACAGAGCTGCTGCCACCAAGTGGGACCTGACCAAGCTGGAAAAGAGGATAGAGGAACCTCAAGAGCTCAGTCAATGGAAATGGAATGTCCTGCCCTTGGTGGGGACTAACCTCCAGGGCAACCTGATCTAATAGAGGATATCCCTGCTCACTCCAGGTGGGGTTGGGCTAGATGACTTTTGGAGGTCCCTTCCAACCCAAACCATTCTATGACTCTAACCCCAGGCACCAGTACAGGATGGATGCTGAGTAGGTGGGAAGAAGCTCTGCAGAGCAAGACCTGGGTGGGTTCACCAGGCCAAGAACATCGACTTACTGAAGTCAAATAAATGGTGATGAAGATGGGACTGGAGCATCTTTATCAGGAGGAAAGGCTGAGAGAGTTGGGGGGGTTGAGTTTGGAGATGAGAAGGCTGGGGGTGGGTCTTGTCATGTCTGATGGGGTGGGAATAAAGAAAACGTAGCCAGGCTCTTCTGAGTGGTGGTCAGTGCCAGGAGAGGAGGCAAGGGGCACACACTGGATCACAAAAAAGCGGTTCTTTAACCTTAAGGAAATGATTTTCTCCTCTGAGGGTGGTCAAGCACTGGCACAAGTCACCAGCTGAGGCTGGGGACTCTAAACTCAACATGACCCTGGGCAACCTGCTCCTGGTCACCCTGCCTGAGCATGTGGTTGGACTAGAGAGGTGCCTGCCAGCCTAAGGCACGCTGTGAAAGGTAAAGGAGGAGAGGACACCTCCAGGACATGAAACCTGCCCATGTGTGTGGGAAGGTGAGAGGCTCTCCCGTCCCCAGGAGGCGATTAGGAAAGTCCTTGAAGCCGCAAGTATGAGGACAAGCCTGTCCCAGGCTCTGTCTGCTCCTTGCCAAGGTGGAGGTGCTGCCAGATCTTCTCAAGACCTTCTTCAAGGCTTTCTCCCACCCACCACAGTGCACACTGGTGAATGGTGGCCCTAGAGTCCAAACAGTGGTGGTGCCAAGTCCAGCTGGAGAGCTGTAACCAGTAGAGCCCCCCCAGGCATCAGTGCTGGGTCTGGTCCTGTTCAACATCTGTATCAGTGACACTGATGAGGGGACAGACAGAGAGAGTCTGCTCAGCAAGTTTGCTGAGGATACCAATCTGGGAGGCTTGGCTGAGACCCCTGAAGGCTGTGTGGCCATTCAGGGAGTCTTGGACAGAGTGGAGAGCTGGGCAGAGAGGAACCTCATGAGGGTCAACAAGGAGAAGTGCAGAGTCCTGCAGCTGGGAAGGAAGAAGAAACTGCAGCAGGACAGGCTGGGAGGTGATCTGCTGGAGAGCAGCCCTGTGCAGAGGACCTGGGAGTCCTGGTGGGCAGCAAGTTCTGCATGGGCCAGCAATGTGCCCTGGTGGCCAAGAAGGCCAATGGGATCCTGGGATCCTGCATTCAGCAGAGTGTGGCCAGCAGATGGAGCAAGGTTCTCCTCCCCCTCTACTCTGCCCTGGGGAGACCCCACCTGGAATATTGCATCCAGCTGTGGGCTGCCCAGTTCAGGAGGGACAGGGATCTGCTGGAAAGAGTCCAAGATGCTGAAGGGACTGGAGCACTGCCTGGTGAGGAGAGGCTGAGAGACCTGGGTGGTGCTTAGTCTGGAGAGGAGAAGACTGAGAGGGGATCTAATAAATTCATCAATATCTGAGGGCTGGGGGTCAGGAGGGAGTGGACCCTGGAATAGGAAAAGGGGCAATGGATATAAACTCCAGCATAGGAGGTTCCACCTCAACATGAGGAGGAACTTCTTCACTGGGAGGGTGACAGAGCCCTGGAACAGGCTGCCCAGAGTTGTGGAGTCTCCTTCTCTGGAGACTTTCAAGCCCCATCTGGATGCATTCCTGTGTGACCTGCACTGGATTCTATGCTCCTGCTCTGGCAGAGGGTTGGACTTCATGATCTCCAGAGGTCTCTTCCAAGCCCTAACATCCTGTGAGCCTGTGATCTTGTGAGCCTGTGATCCCTGTGAGGACAGGCTGAGCTGTCACACTCCCCCTTCCTGTCCAGTGAATCCCAGCCAGCTTCCAGATGCACAGTGGAGGATGTAAACCACGGGGTTGTCATTAGATCAGAGAGGAAAGCTCTGGCTGAAGCAGATGAACTTCTGTCCTCTGAAGCAAGTGCTTCTTGCAGGAGAGCAAAGGCAGCTGTTAGCACAGCCAGCAGAGATGTCAGCGCTCTGGTGAGGCGAATAAGGGGAGGGCTGCTCCTGGAGGAAGATCTGTGCACAGGGCTGCCTGAATAGAATCATAGAATTGTTAGGGTTGGAAGAGACCTCAAGGATCAGCCAGTTCTAACCCCCCTGCCATGGGCAGGGACACCTCACACCAGTGCAGGTTGCTCACAGCCACATCCAGCCTGGCCTCCAAAACCTCCAGGGATGAGGCTTCCACCACCTCCCTGGACAACCTGTGCCAGGCTCTCACCACCCTCATGGGGAAGAACTTCTCAAACTCCTAGAAAGGAAGATGAGGATGAGGACAGGGCAGGGAGGATGGATGTGGTACATAGATCTGTCCACACCACAAAAACACCTCTCAAGCCTACTTTGCATTAGATATTTCCATCTGTGGCTCCTGGGTGGGTGCTGTCATTGCTTGACAATTGTCTTCCTTGGCTGGACCAAGACAACCTCTGAGGCTGGAGGCTGGTGGCTGAGGTGAGCCACTCAGCACCAAGAGCCAGTTTGGGCTAAAAGCAAGGGAAATATTGGGCTGGTAAGAAACTGCTCAGGTAAGAGAAGGTTGGAGAAGGATTTGTGGCCTGAAGAGCCACCCTTCTCCTGCCTCACTTTCTACTTTCTCTCTCCCAAGGGCATCTCATACCTCACCCATACCATGGGTGTGGGGTGAAGAAGGGAGCAGAGCAGGGGAGGTGGCTCCAGGTGGGAGAATCGAAGGGCTGAAGCTCAGCGCTCTCCTGGGAGGTGTTCAGGGGAGATGTGATGGTCAAAAGCCACATGGCTCTGGGCACAAGGTGCCACCAGTGCTTGAGCCACCAGTGCTATGGTGGGCATCAGGCAGTTTTGGAGGACCTGGTCCCCAGACAGCATTGCTTACTGAGGCTTGCAAGGAGTCTCAGGCAACACCAAATGTCCTCAGATCACTGTGTCTCCAGAAGCCACAGCCCAAATGGACACTGGGCTGCTGGACCTCAGGAGGTGTCCCTGCCCATAGCAGAATGTTTGGAACTAGATAATCTTTAAGCTTCCTTCCAGCCCAACACATTCTATGACTCCATCAGGACAGAGCAGCTCTTCTGCATGTTAGGATGTCCTAGCTAGGCTCTCTGCTCCAGCTCCTCACCCTTGCTGCTGCAGCAAGGTTGATTTTCTGAGGGCCTTGAGCAGCTCTAATCAGCCTCTCCTTCAGCCCAAACAGTCCCATTCCCACCAGTGGCTGGCTCCAGTCTGTGCTTGCCCTGCAGGCTTGCTTGGCTCAGCTCCTTCAGGGGCATCTTGCACCTTTCACCCACCACAGAAAAAGGAAGAGAACCACCAAGCCCTGCCTCACTCCATGCATGGGAGGCTGGAGGTCTTCCTGGCACACCTCTGCCATCCCTCCCAGTGCATCCAGGCTGGGGCAAACTGGTTGCCAATACAACATAAAGAGAAAAGGACCCAAAAAACCCCCAAAGCAAACCCCAACCAATCAAAAGAGAGGAAAATTTGTGCAACCACATCTTTACCTCCTCAGAGCTCCTCTCCATGCCACCACGCTCACCCAGCCAGCAAAACTGGCTGGCAGGTTAAAAGCGCTGCCAGGTTAAAAGTGTTCCCAGCTTAAAAATGTTCCCAGCTTAAAAGTGCTGCCAGTTTATAAATGATCCCAGCTTAAAACTGCTCCCAGCTTAAAAGTGCTCCCAGTTTAAAAGTGCTCCCAGCTTTAAAAGTGCTCCCAGTTTAAAAGTGCTCCCAGCTTTAAAAGTGATCCCAGTTTAAAAGTGCTGCCAGTTTAAACACATTCCCAATTTAAAAGTGCTCCCAGCTTAAAAGTGCTTCCAGCTTAAAAGTGCTCCCAGTTTAAAAGTGCTCCCAGTTTAAACACATTGCCAGTTCAAAAGTGCTCCCAGCTTAAAAGTGCTCCCAGTTTAAAAGTGCTGCCAGCTTAAAAGTGCTCCCAGTTTAAACACATTCCCAGCTTAAAAGTGCTCCCAGTTTAAAAGTGCTGCGAGTTTAAAAGCACTCCCTGTTTAAAAGTGCTCATAGCTTTAAAAGTGCTGCCAGTTTAAAAGTGCTGCCAGTTAAAAGTGCTGCCAGCTTAAAAGTGCTCCCAGTTTAAACACATTCCCAGCTTAAAAGTGCTCCCAGTTTAAAAGTGCTGCCAGTTTAAAAGCACTCCCGTTTAAAAGTGCTCATAGCTTTAAAAGTGCTGCCAGTTTAAAAGTGCTGCCAGTTAAAAGTGCTGCCAGCTTAAAAGTGCTCCCAGTTTAAAAGTGCTGCCAGCTTAAAAGTGCTGCCAGCTTAAAAGTGCTCCCAGCTTAAAAGTGCTCCCAGTTTAAAAGTGCTCCCAGCTTAAAAGTGCTCCCAGTTTAAACACATTCCCAGCTTAAAAGTGTTCCCAGCTTAAAAGTGCTCCCAGTTTAAACACATTCCCAGCTTAAAAGTGCTCCCAGTTTAAACACATTCCCAGCTTAAAAGTGCTCCCAGCTTAAAAGTGCTCCCAGTTTAAACACATTCCCAGCTTAAAAGTGCTCCCAGTTTAAAAGTGCTCCCAGTTTAAAAGCACTTCCTGTTTAAAAGTGCTCATAGCTTTAAAAGTGCTCCCAGTTTAAAAGTGCTGCCAGTTTAAAAGTGCTGCCAGTTTAAAAGTGCTCCTAGTTTAAAAGTGCTGCCAGTTTAAACACATTCCCAGTTTAAAAGTGCTCCCAGCTTAAAAGTACTCCCAGTTTAAAAGTGCTGCCAGTTTATAAGTGATCCCACCTTAAAAGTAATCCCAGCTGAAAAGTGCTGCCAGTTTAAAAGCACTCCCTGTTTAAAAGTGCTCCCAGTTTATAGTGCTCCCAGCTTAAAAGTGATCCCAGCTTAAAAGAGATCCCAGTTTAAACACATTCCCAGTTTAGAAGTGATTCCAGTTTAAAAGCACTCCCAGTTTAAAAGCATTCCCAGTTTGAAAGTGATCCCAGATTCAACGTGCTGCCAGTTGCTGAGCACAAGGAGAGTGTCTGGGGGCAGATATGAGCTGGGACAGACACAGGGAGCTGGGCTGAGATAAGGTGCAGGAGAACAACCAGCAGCAAACCCTTGCCAGGCTGCAAAGCGTGGAACTGTTTCAGCTCCCCAGAGCCAGATCCAGGCTCAAGTGACCCTGGGAGATAGGAGAGGGACAGAGGCTGCCAGCCTTGGGGGCATGGACACATCCTGCCCCTCTGGGAGCAGGGCTGAAGCCATGCATGTTCAAAGGGAACTGCTTTGCTCTGCTGCCCTTTGCATCCCTGGGGTTAAAGCTCACTGTTAGAAAGACCTGTCCCTGGGTGGCCACCAGGACCTTGATCAGGAGATCAGGGGAACTGGGATCAAGTGGTGTAAGGAAGGAGGAAAAGGACCTCTGAGTCCTGGTGGACAACAGGATGAGCATGAGCCAGCAGTGTGCCCTCTAAGCCAAGAAGGCCAATGGCCTCCTGGGGTGAATAGAGAGGAGTGTGGCCATCGGGTTGAGGGAGGCTCTCCTCCCTGCTCTGCTCTGCACTGGTGAGGCCTCACCTGGAGTACTGTGTCCAGTTCTGGGTTCCCCGGTCGAGAAGAACTAAGAAATTCTGGAGAGAGTCCAGTGCAGGGGGCTGGAACTTCTCTCACATGAGGAAAGGCTGAGAGAGCTGGGGCTGGTTGCCCAGGGAGGTGGTGGAAGCCTCATCCCTGGAGGTTTTTAAGGCCAGGCTGGATGTGGCTGTGAGCAACCTGATCTGGTGTGAGGTGTCCCTGTGCTTGTCAGGGGGGTTGGAACTAGATGAGCTTTGATGTCCCTTCCAACCCTGACAATTCTGATCCTATGATCCTATGGTTAGCTTGGAGAAGAGGAGGTTCAGAGGGGACCTTGTTAATGCTTACAAATCATAGAATCATAGAGTGGTCTGGGTTGGAAGGGACCTCCAAAGGGCATCCAGTCCAAACCCCTCTGCAGTCGGCAGGTTGCCCAAATATCTAAGGGGTGGGTGTCAGGAAGATGGGGCCAGATTCTTCTACTGACAAGAGCTCTGGTGAGACCTCACCTGGAGTAATGCATCCAGCTCTGGAGCCCTCACACAGGAAGGACCTGGAGCTGATGGAACAGTTCCAGAAGGGGACCAGGAAAATGCTCAGGGGGTTGAGGCAGCTGAGGACAGGCTGAAGGAGCTGAGGGTGTTCAGCGTGGAGAAGAGAAGGCTCCAGGGAGACCTAATAGCCACCTGCCAGTACCTGAAGGAGGCTACAGGAAGGATGGAGAGAGACTGTTTGCAGAGGCCTGCAGGGACAGGACAAGAGGCAATGGCTTCAAACTGGAGCAGAGCAGATTTAGATTGGATGTGAGGAACAAGTACTGCAGCATGAGGGTGGTGGAACACTGGAACAGGTTGCCCAGGGAGGTGGTTTGGACCCCATCCCTGGAGATCATAGTAGTATCATAGTATCAGTCAGGATTGGAAGGGACCACAAGGATCATCTAGTTCCAACCCCCCTGCCATGGGCAGGGACACCCCACACTAGATCAGGCTGGCCAGAGCCTCATCCAGCCTGGTCTTAAACACCTCCAGGGACAGGGCCTCAACCACCTCCCTGGACAACCCATTCCAGGGCTTCACCACTCTCATGGGGAAGAACTTCCTCCTCACGTCCAGCCTGAATCTCCCCACCTCCAGATATTCAAGATGAGGCTTGACAGAGCTCTGGGCAACATGATCTAGTTGAGGATGTCCCTGCTGAGTGCAGAGGGGGTTGGGCTGGATGACTTTTGGAAGTCCCTTCCAACCCAGACCATCCTATGATTCTATGTCCATGGGCATAAACTCGAATATAGGAGTTTCCATCTAAGCATGAGAAGGAACTTCATGACTTTAAGGGTGGCAGAGCAGTGGACCAGGCAGCCCAAAGAGGTGGTGGAGTCTTCATTTCTGGACACTTTGAAGGCCTGCCTGCATGTGTTCCTGTGTGACCTTCTTTGGGTCATCCTGCTCTGGCAGTGGGGGGTGGGGTCAATAATCTTCAGAGGTCCTTTCCAACCCCTCCCTTCAGCAGGTCAGCAGCACAAGTGGGACCAGCTGGCACTGATCCCCCAGCCATGGGGGCTGTAGCTCTCATATTTGTCCTATTAATTTTGTGAAGCTGGGGGGGAAACTTCAACCCACCATCAATCTCTGAGGGGTGGGTGTCAAGTGGAGGGGGCCAAGCTCTTTTGGGTGCTGCACAGCAATAAGCCAAGGAGCAGTGGATACAAACTTGAACACAGAAGGTTTCAGCTCAACAGGAGGAGAAACTTCTTCACAGGGAGGGTGCCAGAGCCCTGGAGCAGGCTGCCCAGGGAGGTTGTGGAGTGTCCTTCTCTGGAGGCTTTCCAAACCCACCTGGATGCCTTCCTGTGCAGACTACCCTGGGTGATGCTGCTCTGGCAGGGGAGTTGGACCTGATGATCTCTGGAGATCCCTTCCCATCTCTTTTGATTTCAATATTGCTCTTTGCAACCTGGCTGAAGAGCACTGAGCAGGTCTAAGCATCCTTGAAGAGGTGAGATCTCATCTCTTGAAGTACTTGAGAGCCTACCTGCAGTGATGGGGCCACCTCTGGTGTCTTTAGCACATGAAGGACATGGACCTGCTGGAGGGGTGGAAGCCCTCTGCTGTGAGGCCAGGCTGGGAGAGTTGGGGTTGTTCATCCTGGAGAAGAGAAGGTTCCAGGGAGACCTTCTGGTGGCCTTGCAGGACTTAAAAGGGGTTCAGAGGAAAGCTGGGGCCAGACTTTTGAGCAGGACCTGTTGTAACAGGACAAAGGGTGATGGCCTGAACTCAAAGAGGGAGATTCACAGTGGATAGGAGGATGAAGTGTTTGATACTGAGGGTGGTGAGAGCCTGTCCCATGTTGCCCAGAGAGGTGCTAGAAGCCAAAACCCTGGCACCATTCCAGGTCAGGTTGTCTGGGGCTCTGAGCCACCTGCTATGATTGAAGATGGCTCCTGCTGACTCAGGGGGGTTGGACTGGATGACCTTGCAAGGTCCCTTCCAACCCAAACCATTGTATGCTTTCACTGATCCCTTTTCCCTTTGACTCAGCAGGTATCTTGTTTAGTTCATCCTTTCACCAAGGCTGAAGCTTGTTCTCAAAGGACAACACAAACACTGGAGGCCACAAAGGCCACCAGCAAGCAACTCCTGAATCTCTGGGGAGAAGGCTTGGGATTATGCAGAGCTGTCTGCTGCCTCCCCCTGAATTACAAGGGCCTCCCACAGCTGGAGCCAGTGGGAGCGCTGGAGAAAGATCAGTGCCTTAGAGAGAGTGCACACAAGCACACAACACAGGCAAAGCCAAGGATTTGTCTTTTCCTGGTCTCCCAAGGAGCATTCAGCCCTGAAGAAAAGGCATTGGGGTGCTGGGGGAGGAGAAGCTCAACAGGAGCCAGCAGTCAGCACTTGCAGCCCAGAGAGCCAAGCAGAGCCTGGGCTGCAGCAAGAGAAGTGTGGCCAGCAGGGCCAGGGAGAGGATTCTGCCCCTCTGCTCCACGCTGCTGAGACCACAGCTGGAGCTCTGTGTCCAGTTCTGGAGCCTCTCTTCCAGGAAGGATCTGGAGGTGCTGGAAGATATCCAGAGGAGGCCACAAGGATGAGCAGAGGGCTGGAGCTGCTCTGCTATGGAGACAGACTGAGAGAGTTGGGGTTGTGCAGTCTGGAGAAGAGAAGGCTCTGAGGAGACCTTCTTGTGGCCTTCCAGTATCTTCAGGGGGCTACAGAAAATCTGGGGAGGGACTTTTGAGGGTGTCAGGGACTGGGGGGGATGGAGCAAAACTAGAAGTGGGGAGATTGGATGTGAGGAAAAAGTTGTTCCCCATGAGGGTGGTGAGACACTAGCACAGGTTGCCCAGGGAGGTGGTTGGGGCCCCATCCCTGGAGATATTCAAGTGAGGCTCAACAGGGCTCTGGGCAGCCTGGCTCTGGGTGGGGATGTCCCTGCTGACTGCAGAGGGGTTTGGACTGGATGACCTTTGGAGGTCCCTTCCAACCCAAACCATTCCATGTGAACTGGACACTACTGCAAGGCACTTTGCTACCTGTCCCCTTGTCCCCCAGCCAGCACAGACAGACAGACATCTCGCAGCCCTTGTTCTCCTTCTAGCTGCTCATGGTCTTGACTGTAAGATGCTGGGTGAGGGACCCAGGGTGTCCTCCTGCCTCTGTCATTTGAGCCCCTTCCCACCTCTGCATCTGTGATGACCTCACTCGAGGAGAGCAAAGCCTGGTTAGATGTGAACCACCAGGTCAGCCTGCCCTGGACTTTGTGTCTCAGTTGTTTCTGTGGCTTCCCAGCTGGCACAGCCCAACCTTCCTGCTCCACGGCCAGGAGGAAGGAGCCACCTCACAGCTGCCACGAGATCAGAAGCTGTTCCCTCTCCACCTTCCTTCCCTCTGTGGCCTGGGGAAGTTCTATTTTTACTTTCTCTCTGGATTCTTTTCAGAAACCTCAGGCCACACACACCAGCAGCGAGGCAGGCTGGTGGCAGGGAATGGGGCTCAGGGGAGAAAGGACATGGCCCCAGCCTCTGTACCCCAGGAAGGTGGAAAGCCAAAGGGTTAGCAAAGGGGTTCTGAGGACCCCCAAGATGTCCATATGAGATTTTAATCTGTTGACATGTTCTCAGCCAGACAAAGAGCTAACCAGCTTTCTCCTGGAGGATGGGGGCTGCCTGCAGGTCAGGGGCATCTGCAGCTCCCCATAGCTTGGGCAATGCCAGGCACTGATACAGGCTGGGACTGGCTGGAGAGCAGCCCTGGAGAAAAGGCCTTGGGGGTGCTGGGGGAGGAGAAGCTCAACAGGAGCCAGCAGTCAGCACTTGCAGCCCAGAGAGCCAAGCACAGCCTGGGCTGCAGCAAGAGAAGTGTGGCCAGCAGGGCCAGGGAGGGGATTCTGCCCCTCTGCTCCACTCTGCTGAGACCACAGCTGGAGCTCTGTGTCCAGTTCTGGAGCCTCTGTTGCAGGAAGGATCTGGAGGTGCTGGAAGGTGTCCAGAGCATGGCCATGAGGATGAGCAGAGGGCTGGAGCTGCTCTGCTATGGAGAGGACAGACTGAGGGAGTTGGGGTTGCGCAGTCTGGAGAAGAAAAGGCTCTGAGGAGACCTTCTTGTGGCCTTCAGTATCTTCAGGGGGCTACAGGAAAGCTGGAGAGGGACTTTTGAGGGTGTCAGGGAGTGATAGGACTGGGGGGGATGGAACAAAACTACAAATTGGGAGATTCAGATTGGATGTGAGGAAGAAGCTCTTCCCCATGAGGGTGGTGAGAGCTTGGCACAGGTTGCCCAGGGAGGTGGTGGAAGCCTCACCCCTGGAGGTTTTGAAGGCCAGGCTGGAGATGGCTCTGAGCAACCTGATGTAGTGTGAGGTGTCCCTGCCCATGGCAGGTGGGTTGGAACTGGCTGATCCTTGAGGTCCCTTCCAACCCCTACCATCTCTGGTAATGCCTTTGCACCGAGAATCTTGGAGTCATAGGGTGGCTTGGGTGGGAAGACACCTCTCAAGGTCATCCACTCCAACCCCCCTGCAGCCAGCAGGGACATCTGCAGCTAGAGCAGGTTGCTCAGAGCCCCAAACAGCCTGACCTGCAATGGTGTCAGGGATGGGACATCTCCCACCTCTCTGGGCAACCTGGGACAAGCTCTCACTACCCTCAGTGTCAAACATTTCTCCCTTCTCTCTGCTCTGAATCTCCCTCTTTTAGTTCCAAACCATCATTCCTTGTCCTGTCCCAAGAGGCCCTGCTCAAAAGTCTGTCCCCAGCTTTCTTCTCACCCCCTTTAAGTGCTTAAATGCCACCAGAATGTCCCCTGGAGCCTTCTCTTCTGCAGGCTGAACCACCCCAACTCTCCCAGCCTGGCCTCACAGCAGAGGGCTTCCAGCCCTCCTCTGATCTCCTCTGGTCTCACCCCAGCAGGTCCATGTCCTTTTTGTACTGAAGATGCCAGAGCTGCCCCAGCACTGCAGGTAGGGTGTCTCCAGAGTGCAGTAGAGCAGAAGAGGGATTTTGGCCTGCACCCTTGTGTACATTTGCAGTTGTTGAGCTTTCCTGGAGGGGGCTACATGAGGGATGGAGAGAGACTATTTACAAAGGCCAGCAGGGAGAGGTTGAGGGGCAATGGCTTCAAACTAGAGCAGAGCATATTTAGATTGGATATCAGGAAGAAGTTCTTTACTCTGAGGGTAGTGGAACACTGGCACAGGTTGCCCAGGGAGGTGGTTGGGGCCCCATCCCTGGAGATATGCAAGGTGAGGCTGGACAGGGCTGTGGGCAACCTGAGCTGCTGACTGCAGAGGATGACCTTTGGAGGTGCCTTCCAACCCAGACCTTTCCATGATGAGTCCCATGGCAGGGAGCTTGGAGTAGATGATCTCTAAGGTACCTTCCAGCCATTCTATGACTCTCCAGGGCTCAGACTGGAGAGTTAAAATGTCCTGGCCCATGGCCAGCTGCTCTGGGCAGAGCCAGGAAAAATATTGCTCTCTGACTGCTTAGACTGAGGCTATGTGTCAGGAAAGCCACTGCCTGCCCCCAGTCTGCTGGCTGGAGCAGAGGTCTGCAGAGGTTGTCCCTGGAGAAGTGTGGCCAGAGGGCACTGCCATCCCTAAGCAGGGTGACCACAGTGTCTCTACTGGGCAAAAGCCACAAGCCCCACACTGGAAATGTCCATGGCAACAGGCTCCTGTCTGAAGCACCCTTTAGTTCCCACCAGCTCTTCTTGTCCCAGAATCTTGTGTGTGTCAAGGAGAGTCTCCCAGGACAACCAGTTGAGCCAAGTTCTCACTTTCACCACCAGTCTTGCCCTGGGAAGATGTTGCTGCTGGTGAGGTGCCCTGGATATTGGCCTGGACCATGAAAAGGCCTTTTCTGCAACATTTGCTTTGCAGACAAGAGAGCTCCTCCCTCTTACTGAGGTAGTCACAAGATGAGCTGGGCCACTGGATGGGTCTGCTGCAAGATGCTCTGGGCTTTACCTTGTGGGGGTCCACAACAATCTGTTCAAGCTTTCAAAGCTCTCAGACCACAGAATCACAGAATGTTGGGAAGGGACCTCAAAGATCATCCAGTCCAACCCCCCTGCCAGAGCAGGAGCACCTAGGGCAGGTCACACAGGAACACATCCAGGTGGGTTTGGAATGTCTCCAGGGAAGGACCCAGCACCCTCACAGTGAAAAAGTTTTCCCTCATGCTCACATGAAACCTCCTCTGCTCCAGCTTGCCCCCATTGCCCCTTGTCCTGTCATGGACATCCCTGAGCAGAGCCTGGCTCTGTCCTCTCCACACTGCCCTGCACATCTTTATCAGCAGCAATGAGGTCACCTCTCAGGCTCCTCTGCTCCAGGCTCAGCTCCCTCAGGCTCTCCACAGCAGGAAGATGTTCCACTGCCTGCAGCATCTTTGTGGCTCCATGCTGGACTCTTTCAAGCACTTCTCTGAGGTCCTTCTTGAGCTGAGTGGCCCAGAACTGGACACAATATTCCAGATGTGGCCTCAGCAGGGCAGAGTAGAGGGGGAGGAGAACCTCTCTCAGCCTACTCACCACTCCCCTTCTAATCCACCCCAGGATGACATTGGCCTTCCTGGCCACAAGGGCACATTGCTGGCTCATGGGCATCCTTCTATCCACTAGGACCCCCAAGGTCCTCTTCCCCAGAGGTGCTCTCCCAACAGATCATCCTCCAACCTACACTGGTCCATGAGGTTGTTCTTTCCCAAGCTCCTGAAATCCTTCCTGATCCAGACCCTTGGAGAAGACAACTGTATGCCCAACCCTATAGATTGGCCCTGCTTGGGCATTGTCTTCATGGGTTTGAGTTGGCACAGACTAAACCCCTGCCTGGCCATGGTTTGCAAGAGGAAGCTGAGGGACTGTGAAGTATTTGTAGTGAAAAAAAAACCCACAATACATCACAAACCCAAAGTTACTACTGCAGGGGGGGGGAAAAGAGGAATTTGGAGAGGAATGAGGAAGCTCCTCAGGATGAAACAGCTGAACACAAGGAGGAAATATTTGCAGATGGGGCAGAAGTGGCTTGAGGATGCAGATGCAAAGCACCCATTCCAAAAGGCCACCAGAAGTTTCCTCCAGGCAGCCAGAGCTAAACAGCAGGGTGAAAAAATACCAGCAGAAGAACAAAAACTCTCCTGCACAAGGTCCATGCCATGGCCAAAGAGGGGGTGGGGGTAGGGGGAGGCAAATGGAAGAGGTCATGGATGAAATGCCAAAACCTGGAAGATTTTGTGGAACATTTCATTGAAAGCAGAAAAAAATGAGTCAAGAGGAAGCAAAGACCACAGTGAAGAGCTGCAGAGCTGCATGGGGTTGAGTAAAAGTCTTTGTGCTGACCTGCACGGCGGCAAGGAGCTGCCAGCATCTCCTGTGAGCTCTTCCTGCCCTGCTGTCCCACAGGGAGAAGGGCTGGAGGTGCAAAGAGCCCCAAGGTAGGGGTGAAGATCTTCCTCCAGTACTTATTCTGCTCCTCGTGGCTGTAAAAGTCCTGTCCAAGACCCAGGCTGCCATCACCAGGGGATGGATGGGGCATGAGGGTGACAGCTCTTGTGGCTTGTCCTCCATCATCCAGTTTGAGGCTCCCCAGTTCAAGAGGGACAGGAATCTGCTGGAGAGACTCCAATGGAGATCTACCAGGATGCTGAAGGGACTGGAGAATGTGCCCTGTGAGGAGAGGCTGAGAGCCCTGGGGTTGTGTAGCCTGGAGAAAGAAGACTGAGAGGGGATTTAATAAATGTCTATAAATATCTGAGGGCTGGGGGTCAAGAGGAAGGGGACAGGGACAGGCTCTGCTCACTTGCACCCTGGGATAGGACAAGGGGCAATGGATATAAGCTACAGCACAGGAGGTTCCACCTCAACATGAGGAGGAACTTCTTCATTGGGAGGGTCACAGAACACTGGAGCAGGCTGCCCAGAGAGGTTGTGGAGTCTCCCTCTCTGGAGACTTTCAAGCCCTATCTGGATGCATTTCTGTGTGTCCTGTGCTAGATTCTATGGCCCTGCTCTAGCAGGGGGTTTGGTCCCTTCCAACCCCTAACATCCTGTGGTCCTGTGATGCACCTGGTGTCCTCACTGGAGGGAGCAGGGTGATGTGAGGAGGTCATAAAAGTGAGAATGTTTTCAAGGCAGGGAACTTTTCCAGAGACTAACACAGAATCCTCTCATGGTGGAGATGAAAGGGACCTCTGGAGCTCATCCAGTCCAACCCCCCTGCTCCAGCAGGGCACCCCCAACAGCTTGCCCAGGAACACCATGGCCGGGGGGGTTGGAAGCTCTCCACACAAGGAGACTCCACAACCTCTCTGGGCAGCCTGCTCCAGGCCTCCAGCACCCTCACACCAAACAACTTTCTCCTTATCTTCAAGTCCATGGGGCCGGATGGGATCCATCCTAGGGTGCTGAGAGAGCTGGCAGATGAGCTGGCCAAGCGCTCTCCATCATTTTCCTCCAGTCCTGGCTCACTGGAGAGGTCCCAGATGACTGGAAACTGGCCAATGTGATCCCCATCCACAAGAAGGGACGGATGGAGGAGCCCGGAAACTACAGGCCAGTCAGCCTGACCTCAGTGCCAGGGAAAGTGATGGAACAGATTATCCTGGAGGCAATAACTGCGCACCTGAAGGATGGCCAAGGGCTCAGGTCCAGCCAACATGGATTTAGGAAGGGCAGGTCCTGCCTCTCCAACCTGATCTCCTTCTATGATCAGGTGACTGCCTGGTGGATGTGGGGAGGCCTGTGGATGTGGTCTGCCTGGACCTCAGCAAGGCCTTTGACACCGTCCCCCACCGCAAACTCCTGGCCAAGCTATCAGCCCATGGCTTGGACAGCAGCACTCTGTGCTGGGTTAGGAACTGGCTGGAGGCTGAGCCCAGAGAGTGGTGGTGAATGGTGCCACATCCAGCTGGAGGCCAGTCACCAGTGGCGTCCCCCAGGGATCAGTGCTGGGCCCCATCCTCTTCAATGTCTTCATTGACGATCTGGATGAGGGGATTGAGTCAGTCATCAGCAAATTTGCAGATGACACCAAACTGGGAGCAGATGTTGGTCAGTTAGAGGCCAAAAGGGCTCTGCAGAGAGACCTTGACAGGCTGGACAGATGGGCAGAGTCCAACAGGATGGCATTCAACAAGTCCAAGTGCCAGGTGCTGCACTTTGGCCACAGCAACCCCATGCAGAGCTACAGGCTGGGGTCAGAGTGGCTAGAGTGCAAACAAACAGAAAGAGACCTGGAGGTACTGGTTGACAGCAGCTGAACATGAGCCAGCAGTGTGCCCAGGGGGCCAAGAAGGCCAATGGCATCCTGGCCTGCATCAGGAACAGTGTGGCCAGCAGGAGCAGGGAGGTCATTGTGCCCTTGTACTCTGCATTGGTTAGGCCACACCTTGAGTGCTGTGTCCAGTTCTGGGCCCCTCAGTTTAAGAAGGACATTGAGACACTTGAACGTGTCCAGAGAAGGGCAACAAGGCTGGGGAGAGGCCTTGAGCACAGCCCTGTGAGGAGAGGCTGAGGGAGCTGGGGTTGTTTAGCCTGGAGAAGAGGAGGCTCAGGGGAGACCTCATTGCTCTTTACAACTCCCTGAAGGGTGGTTGTAGCCAGGGGGGGTGGTCTCTTCTCCCAGGCAGCCAGCACCTGAACAAGGGGACACAGTCTCAAGCTGCACCAGGGGAAGTTTAGGCTGGAGGTGAGGAGGAAGTTCTTCACTGAGAGAGTAGTTCGCCATTGGAATGTGCTGCCCAGGGAGGTGGTGGAGTTGCTGTCCCTGGAGGTGTTCAAGAGGGGATTGGATGTGACACTTGGTGCCATGGTCTAGTCGTGGGGTCTGTGGTGCCAGGTTAGACTTGATGATCTTTGAGGTCTCTTCCAACCTTGGTGATACTGTGATACTGTGAAATAGAACCTCCTGGGTTCCACTTTGTTCCCCTTGTCCTGTTTCTGGGCACCACTGAGAAGAGTCTGGCCTCATCCTTTAGATATTGACTCCCACCCTTAGATATTGATCAGCATTGCTCAGCTCCCTCTGGGGCTGCTCTTCTCTAGGCTCACCATCCCCAAGGCTCTCAGCCTTTGCTCCTCAGAACTGCTCCAGGCCCCTTCAGCATCTCCCCAGCCTCCCCTGCACTCTCTCCAGTAGTTCCCAATCTCTCCTGAGCTGGAGAGCCCAGAACTGGACACAACACTCCAGAGGTGGCCTCACTAGGGGAGAATGGAGGGGGGAGGAGTACCTCTTGCCCACTTAAACCCCACCTCCCGCTCCCCATGTCCCCGCAGCCACAAAAGCAGGGTGTGATCCAGAGGAAGTATCACATTGCTGTTTCCCTCCCCCCTGTTCCTTTCCCAGCCCTGGGACATTTTGGGGCTTCTGTAAATAAAGAGGGAGGGGGTAAAAAAAAAAAAAGCAACCCCACCCCCCCCCCCAGTTTAAATAACCACAAGCAGATATTTATACAGAAAACATCTTTCACCACCCGGCGTCAAAAGTGGCACCAGGATGCCTTCAGGACACCTGCGCGGAAATCCCCCAGCGGGTAGGACACAACAGAGCTGCGAAACACAAAAGCGATCCTTTCGTGGCGCTATTAAAAGGAAACCCCAGGTCGTTAAACCTGAGATTACCTGGAAGGAGGGGGAAGGAGGGCTCGGGAGGAGGGGGAAGAATCGGTTTGCATCACGCAGGGTCAACATTTGCCCTTTACAGCCAAAAGCTTTGCTTGATCCTCTCCTGCTTTGCTGAAGGCTTTCTCTTGGGGGAGGTTAACGAAGCAACAAAATCTTTTTCGTTCTTTTTCGATTTTGCTTTGGTGTTTGGTGGTTCCCCCACCCCCCCACCCCCCCCAACTCTGGTTTCTCAGAGGTTTCTGAGCCAGTCCCCCTCCCACACAGGGCACAGACATTAAGCATGCAGCCACCAGTTGCACAATAATCCTATTAACTCCCAATCAGACCAAACCCACAGAGCCAGCCCAGGCAGCCAGCTTGGGGGCAAGGAAGCATTTCTTTTTTTCAGCCGGGAGGTTGGGAGCAAAATTGGGGAAGGAAAACAGGATTCCGGTCAAAGGGAGGTCAAAGCAGGGAGTTTCTGCCCTTATTTTGGTTTAACCCTTGCCTGTTTGGGGTTGCTTGCTTCAGAAACAATAAGATGGGGAGGGAGGAAGGAGGGGAGGGGTGGTCTTTGGTGGAAAAGTGGTGTTTTGAAATGGGAAGTGGGTTGTGGCTGTGAGCAACCTGGTCTAGTGTGAGGTGTCCCTGCCCATGGCAGGGAGGTTGCAACTGGATGACCCTTGAGGTCCCTTCCAAGCCCAGCAGTTCTGTGATTCTATGATTCTAAGCCAGAGAAGCAGAGAATTAACAGAGACACAGAATTGTCAGGGTCAGAAAGGACCTCAAGGATCAGCCAGCTCCAACCCCCCTGCCATGGCCAGGGACACCTCACACCAGAGCAGGTTGCTCACAGCCACCTCCAGCCTGGCCTTCAAAACCTCCAGGGATGAGGCTTCCACCACCTCCCTGGGCAACCTGTGCCAGGCTCTCACCACCTTCATAGTTTCATAGTTTTATAGTTCATGAGCAAGTTTCATAGTTCATGAGCAAGAACTTCCTAACAGCCAATCTGAATCTACCCATTTCTAGTTTTGCTCCATTCCCCCCCAGTCCTATCACTCCCTGACACCCTCAAAAGTCCCTCCCCAGCTTTCCTGTAGCCCCCTTCAGATACTGGAAGGCCACAAGAAGGTCTCCCAGGAGCCTTCTCTTCCCCAGACTGAACAACCCCAACTCTTTCAGTTTGTCTTCATAGGAGAGGAGCTCCAGCCCTCTGCTCACCCTCGTGGCCCTGCTCTGGAATTGTCTTGGTTGGAAATGATATTGAGGATGATCAAGTCCAACCTTCAACCCAGTACCACCATGTCCCCAAGTGCTTGGTGGCAGAAAAGGAGGAAGGAGAACATTTCTGTGCCTCTTGAACAAATCATTTTGTCCTTCATCAGGTGGATTCTTAGAATCATAGTATCAAAGAATCATGGAATGGTTTGAGTTGGAAGGGACCTTAAAGATCATCAAGCTCCAACTCCCCTGTCATGGGCAGGGACACCTTCCACCAGACCAAGTTGCTCAAAATCTCCTACAGCCTGGGCTTAAACACTTCCAGGGATGAAGTAGGACACCAGGTGGATCTTAGAACCATAGAATCATGGAATGGCTTGAGTTGGAAAGGGCCTCAAAGATCATCCAGTTCCAAATCCCCTGCAATGTCCAGGGACACCTTCCACTAGCACAGGTTGCTCAAGGCCTCTTTCAGCCTGGTCTTAAACACATCCAGGGATGAGGCATCCATAAGTTCCTGGGCAACCTGTTCCAGTGTCTCACCACCCTCAGAGTAAAGAATTCCTTCCTAATGTCCAACCTAAACCTACCCTGGATGATGGAGGATGAGCCACAGCAGTTGTCACACTCATGCCCCATCTCTTGGTTATGGTAGTGTGGGTCTTGGACAGGTAAGGAGCTGGGGGGAATATCTGAGTCTTGGACAGGTCTTTTACTACCATGAGGAGCTGGGGGGAACATCTGGGTCTTGGACAGGTCTTTTACTACCATGAGGAGCTGGGGGGAACATCTGGGTCTTGGACAGGTACAACCATGAGGGGCTGGGGGAAACATCTGGGTCATGGACAGGTCTTTTACAACCATGAGGAGCTGGGGGGGGAACTTCTTCATCCCTACCTGGGATGAAAAAGAATAAAAGCCTCCATAAATTAGGACATGTTCTGGGAGTTATTTCCACCCTAAGTACCTGCATCCTCAACTAATGATGGTCTCTGAGGAGGAGAACAACTCTCTGGGGAAGGTCTTCCTGGTTCTCTGTGGTGCTCACTGGCATGACTCAGCCTCCTTGGGCATCCTTGGCTGGATCCTTCCCAGGCTGCAAATGCTCAGGTGAATCATTGCACCATCACTGGCATTTCTTGGACCTGAGCTCCTGCAAAGCAGCTCTTCCTTGGGATGCCCAGCAGCAGCCACCTGGGGCAGGGTGGTGGGACAGTAACGCTATGGGATGTATACCCAGACAGGTCCTGGATTGTTATCATGAATCAGCACAGACATGGCCAGCAGGAGCTATATTTGCTTACCCTGAGGCCACAGTTTATGCAGCACCTCAAGAGAGCTCTAAGAGGAATCATCTTTGCCTTGGGCAGCAGGGTCTTGTGCAGGTCGTGGCCAAAGTCTTTCAAAGGACAAGTTCCCCATGGAATGTCAGCAATGTGCCCTGGTGGCCAAGAAGGCCAATGGGATCCTGGGCTGCATTCAGCAGAGTGTGGCCAGCAGAGGTGGGAGGTTCTCCTCCCCCTCTACTCTGCCCTGCTGAGACCTCACTCTGGTTCAGGAGGGACAGGGATCTGCTGGAGAGAGTCCAAGGGAGGGCTACAAGGATGCTGAAGGGACCTGGAGCACTGCCTGGTGAGGAGAGGCTGAGAGACCTGGGGCTGGTTAGTCTGGAGAGGACTGAGAGGGGATTTGATAAGTGTTTATAAATATCTGAGGGCTGGGGGTCAAGAGGAAGGAAGGGACAGGGACAGGCTCTGCTCAGATGCACCTTGTGATAGGAAACGGGGCAAGGGATGTAAACTCCAGCACAGGAGGTTCCACCTCCACATGAGGAGGAACTTCTTCAGTGTGAGGGTCACAGAGCCCTGGAGCAGGCTGCCCAGAGAGGTTGTGGAGTCTCCTTCTCTGGAGACTTTCAATCCCCATCTGGATGTGTTCCTGTGTGACCTGTGCTGGATTCTATGGTCCTGCTCTGGCAGGGGGGTTGGACTCAATGACCTTTGGAGGTCCCTTCCAACCCCTGACATCCTGTGACTGTGAGCCTGTGACAAGCATTAGATCACCGAAAGCAAGCATCTGAAGGAGCAAAAAGAGAGGAGGAGATCCCCAAAACACCACATAACCTCATCAACCAGGTGGCTGGAGGTGGTGAACCCAAAGGGTGAAGCTCTCTTCCTCCATCTATGGGCAAACAGGAGGAAGAACAGCTGCTGGAATTCCACCTTGAAACCACTGGTTCAATGCAGCTGCCCCTGGAGATGCTTGAGGAGTTCCCCTAACCCGGGAAGCCCTTTGTTAACTGGGACAAAGCCATGGAAGTGTTTGGGAGCAGAGGAGAGATTTCATTGCTACAAGTCCCTCAGGGGTCTGTGCTGTTTGATATTTGTGTCTCCCTCAAGAGAGGGAGATTGAGGCACCATCAGCAGTGTGCAGGTGGCACCAAGCTGAGTGGAGCTGTGGATGCACCAGAGGGACAGGATGGCAGCCAGAGCGACCTGGACAGGCTGGAGAGGTGAAGCCCAGGTGAACCTCAGCAGGTTCCACAAAAGCAAGTGCAGGGTTCTGCCCTTGGGCTGGAACAATCCTCATATCAGTACAGACTGGGGGAGGAGGGGATGGAAAGCAGCCCTGAGGAAAAGGACTTGGGGGGGCTGGGGGGGAGAAGCTGGACAGGAGCAGGCAGTGTGAGCTTGCAGCACAAAAGGGCAAGGGCAGCCTGGGCTGCAGCCAAAGCAGCGTTGGCAGCAGAGGCAGAGAGGGGATTCTGCCACTTTGCTCTGCTCTGGGGAGACCTCACCTGGAGTGCTGGGTGCAGGTCTGGAGCCCTCAGCACAGGAAGGACCTGGAGCTGCTGGAGCAGGTGCAGAGGAGGGCAGGGGAAAGCTCAGGGGGTTGGAGCAGCTTGCTTTGAGGCCAGGCTGAGGGAGCTGGGGGTGTTCAGCCTGGAGAAGAGAAGGCTTCAGGGAGACCTAACAGCAGCCTGCCAGCACCTGAAGGGGGCTATAAGAAGGCTGCAGAGAGACTGTTTGCAAAGGCCTGCAGGGACAGGACAAGAGGCAATGGCTTCAGACTAGAGCAGAGCAGATTTAGATTGGATGTGAGGAACAAGTTCTGCCCCGTGAGGGTGGTGGAACACTGGAACAGGTTGCCCAGGGAGGTGGTTGAGGCCCCATCCCTGGTGATATTGAAGGTGAGGCTGGACAGGGCTCTGGGCAACCTGAGCTAGTTGAGGATGTCCCTGCTGACCGCAGAGGGGGTTGGACTGGATGTCCCTTGGTCATCCTTCTGGCCTGGACCATTCTATGATTCTCTCATTCTAAGGGGTTGTAAAGTGCTGCTCCTCCTCCAGGCTGTGTGATGTGCAGAGGAGGAGCCTGACATCACCAGCAGAGCTGGGTTACAACATTTGGGCAGCCTTGCCTGGGAAAGGATGAGGGACTTCTAGGAAATGATCCCAGAAAGTCTGGATGGGGCTCAGGACCGTGGGGTATTAATCATCAGCTGGAACTGGAGCTATGGGCACTCACTGCTTCCCACAGCCCTGGCTGGAGGCACCATCTGTATGGATACTACACAATCCTCAACCTTCCCACCCTCCCAGCACTGTCACTAGTCCCCAGCCTCTGGCACATCACCCCAGGAGCTGACCACAGAGAGGTCCCCAAGCCCGGACCATCCACCCGCCCACAACTCATTTGCCTAATGAAAAGCAGACATGGAGGCATCAGCCAGGAGGCTGCTCCAGGGCTTTTGAGACTTCCTTGGCAAACCTTCTCTGATGCCTTCACTCAGGCAGGGGTGTTGTGGGTAGGATGAGCAGCCTGCAGCAGCATGCAGAGGGGTTTGGGGCAGCTGAGGTTGGGGCTGTTCAGCCTGGAGAAGAGAAGGCTCCGAGGTGACCTCATTGTGGCCTTCCAGGATCTGAAGGGGGCCTACAAGAAGGCTGGGGAGGGACTTCTCAGGACATCAGGTAGTGATAGGACTAGGGGGAATGGAATGAAGCTGGAGGTGGGGAGATTCAGGCTGGAGGTGAGGAGGAAGTTCTTCACCATGAGAGTGGTGAAGGCCTGGAATGGGTTGTCCAGGGAGGTGGTTGAGGCCCAGTAGCTGGAAGTGTTCAAGACCAGGCCGGATGAGGCTCTGGCCAGCCTGATCTAGTGTGGGGTGTCCCTGCCCATGGCAGGGGGGTTGGAACTAGATGATCCTTGTGGTCCCTTCCAACCCTGACTGACACTATGATACTATGATGTCAGTGGAGACCGTGGTGCACACCCCCACCTGCTGCCCCTGCTGGGTTACTGTGGTGTCTCAGCCCTCTGAGCTCATCCTGGGAGGATGCTGGAGGGGTTGAGACATCAGGGAACGTGCACCTTGCTGAGCACAGGACCCTGGTAGTGCTGCAGAGGATCTTTGGGGCTGCTTTCTGAACAGGAGACAGCAGTGTGCCCAGGGGGCCAAGAAGGCCAATGGCATCCTGGCCTGCATCAGGAAGAGTGTGGCCAGCAGGAGCAGGGAGGTCATTCTGCCCCTGTACACTGCACTGGTTAGGCCGCACCTTGAGTCCTGTGTCCAGTTCTGGGCCCCTCAGTTTAGGAAGGATGTTGACTTGCTGGAAGGTGTCCAGAGAAGGGCAACAAGGTTGGTGAGGGGTTTGGAGCACAGTCCTGTGAGGAGAGGCTGAGGGAGCTGGGGTTGCTTAGCCTGGAGAGGAGGAGGCTCAGGGGAGGCCTTCTTGCTGTCTACAACTACCTGAAGGGAGGTTGTAACCAGGTGGGGGTTGGTCTCTTCTCCCAGGCAACCAGCCCTGAACAAGAGGACTCAGTCTCAAGCTGCACCAGGGGAGGATGGATGTTAGGAAGAAAATCTTCCCAGAGAGATTGGGCATTGGGATGTGCTGCCCAGGGAGGTGGTGGAGTCGCCATCACTGGAAGTGTTCAAAAAGAGCCTGGATGAGGCACTTGGTGCCACGGTTCAGTTGATGAGATGGTGTTGGGAGATAGGTTGGACTGGAGGATCTCAAAGGTCTTTTCCAACCTGCTCAATTCTGTATTCTTGATGCCCAGTGGAGAGGAAAAGGCATTTCTGGGTTGTGCCCTCACAGACTTCCTTCAGATGCAGCTGTGGGGTTACACTGGGTCCTGTGCAGGGTCCTCTGATTTTGGAGCTAGCATGGTCCTGAGCAGGAGGTTGGATTTATGACCTCCATGGATCCCTTTCCTAGATCCTGTCAGAAGCTACCTTGGTGAATTCCAGGCAGATAACTCAATGGAGGTGCCACCAACACAAGTGGCACTGCCAGAGTAGGTCCCCTGCTGACCTACAGGGCTGGTGGAGGGGCAGATGGTCTCCTGTGGCCTTCATCAGTGCTTAGCGGTGGAATGCATTCCTCTGGGGACCTGGCCTGTGGGAAACCCACCCTGCCCTTGGGACCATGGATCCTGCACAGAGACATGCCTGGAGAAGAGAGCCCATGACAACCTCATGAGGTTCAACAAGACCGAGGGCAAGGCCCTGCAGCTGGGTCAGGGCAATGCCAGGCACGGATAGGGGCTGGGCAGGGACTGGCTGGAGAGCAGCCCTGGAGAAAAGGCCTTGGGGGTGCTGGGGGAGGAGAAGCTCAGCAGGAGCCAGCAGTCAGCACTTGCAGCCCAGAAAGCCAAGCAGAGCCTGGGCTGCAGCAAGAGAAGTGTGGCCAGCAGGGCCAGGGAGGGGATTCTGCCCCTCTGCTCCACTCTGCTGAGACCACAGCTGGAGCTCTGTGTCCAGCTCTGGAGCCTCTGTTCCAGGAAGGATCTGGAGGTGCTGGAAGGTGTCCAGAGCATGGCCACGAGGAGGAGCAGAAGGCTGGAGCTGCTCTGCTATGGAGACAGACTGAAGGAGTTGGGGTTGTGCAGTCTGGAGAGGAGAAGGCTCTGAGGAGACCTTCTTGTGGCCTTCCAGGATCTGCAGGGGGATACAAAAAATCTGGGGAGGGACTTTTGAGGGTGTCAAGGAGGGATAGGACTGGGGGGGGGGGTGGGTGTGTGGAAAAAAGATAGAAATGGGGAGGTTGACATGGATGTTAGGAAGAAGTTCTTCCCCATGAGGGTGGTGAGAGCCTGGCACAGGTTGCCCAGGGAGGTGGTGGAAGCCTCATGCCTGGAGGTTTTGAAGGCCAGGCTGGAGCTGGCTGTGAACAACCTGCTCTGGTGTGAGGTGTCCCTGCCCATGGCAGAGGGGTTGGAACTGGCTGATCCTTGAGTTTCTTTCCAACCCTGACAATTCTATGAGTCTTTGAAGTCATGCAGCAGGCTCTGGGGTGTCCAACACTTCCTGGAAAGCCACAGCAAAATTTCTCTGTCCTTGAGGTCAATGAATCCTTTGCCCCAGGAGGAGCAAAAGCTCTGCTAACCAAACATGGTCACGCCTTGGGCACCTTCCCCTCCCTGCAGCCTTTCTGCTTGGCCCTGCAAATTGCAGCATGCAGTGACAGGACCCTAGGGAAGAATCAGCTGCCCCCCCCCATCCCCCCAGGAGTTAGGACCTGCTTTGAAATCCCATCCCAAGGTTAGCTCAGGCTCATTCATTCATTTGGGATTAGATGCACATGTTCCACAGGCCACAAGGAACAGCTTCCTTTGCTGGGGCATTGAACCCACACCCTATTTGCAAATAGCTGTGCTGGCACCCAGGTGGCATCTTGTCCTGCTGCCAGGCTGCAAATTACACCTGGGCACAAAGCAGGAGCAGAAGAACCACATCCTGCTGGGGGTGGTGGAGATGTTCACCTAAGGAAGGTCTTCACAAAGGCTTCACCTCCCCTTGCATCCTGGCAGAGGAGGTTTAGAGGCTCCCATCCCACCCCTTGGTGCTGGGCTCAGAGCTTCACTAATGGAAATGCAGGAGGGCTCAGGGAAGCAGGGTGACTGCTTCATCAGTCCAGCCATGGATGAGTTGAGCAGGTTCCAAGTCCAGGTGAATGGCTGCTCAGGGACAGGGTGAGGGATAATGGCTTCAAACGAGAAGGGCAGACTTAGATTGGATGTTAGGAAGGAGTTCTTTACTATGAGGGTGGTGGAACACTGGAACAGGCTGCCCAGGTGAGGCTGGACAGGGCTCTGGGCAACCTGAGCCAGTGGAGGATGTCCCTGCTGACTGTGGAGGAGGTTGGACTGGATGACCTTTGGAGGTCCCTTCCAACCCAGACCATTCTCTGATGCTATGATCCTTCCAGAAACCTGTTTCTAAGAGCAGAGATGGTGGCAAATAACCAAGTACCAAACGGTCTCCACCTCCACCTGTGCACTTGGGGTCACACTTGGGCTCGTTTCCCAGTGGTGAGCATCCAGTTTCCAACCTGCTTTCACACTGTCACAGTGTCACAGCACATCAGAGGTTGGAAGGGACCTCCAGAGATCATCCAGGTCAAACTCCCCTGCCAACAGCAGGGTCACCCAGGGTAGTCTGCACAGGAAAGCATCCAGGTGGGTTTGGAAAGTCTCCAGAGAGGGAGACTCCACAACTTCTCTGGGCAGCCTGCTCCAGGGCTCTGCCACCCTCCCTGTGAAGAAGTTTCTCCTCCTGTTGAGCTGAAACCTGTGTTCAAGCTTGTATCCACTGCTCCTTGGCTTATTGCTGTGCAGCACGCAAAAGAGCTTGGCCCCCTCCACTTGCCACCCACCCCTCAGAGATTGAGAGACATTGCTCAGATCCCCTCTCAGCCTCCTCTTCTCCACACTAAACAGCCCCAGGGCTCTCAGTCTCTCTTCACAGGGCAGATGCTCAAGTCCCCTAAGCATCCTCCTGGCTCTCCCTTCGACTCTCTCCAGCAGGTCTCTGTCTCTCTTGAACTGGGGAGCCCAGAACTGGACACAGGATTGCAGCTGTGCTCTCCCCAGGGCAGAACAGAGTGGGGAAGGAACCTCCCTAGCCCTGGTGGCCACACTTCTCTTGCTGCACCCTCCTTTTATTGAGAAAAGATAAAAGGATATCAGGTGACCATCAAGAGCACAAGGACTGTAAGCCCTCTGCTATGAGGCCAGGCTCAGAACATTGGGGTATGTTCAGCCTGGAGAAGAGAAGGGTCTTGGGAGACCTTCTGGTGGCCTTTCAGTACCTACAGGGGGTGAGAAGAAAGCTGGGCACAGACTTTTGAGCAGGGCCTCTTGGGACAGGACAAGGGGGGATGGTTTGAAACTAAAAGAGGGAGACTGAGAAAGAGAGAGAAGGAAGAAATATTTGATGCTGAGGGTGGTGAGAGCCTGTCCCAGGTTGCCCAGAGAGGTGGGAAATGCTTCATGCCTAGAACCATTGCAGATCAGGTAGTTTGGGGCTCTGAGCAACCTGCTCTAGTTGGGGATGTCCCTGCTGACTGCAGCAGGGCTGGACTGGATGGCCTTGCAAGGTCTCTTCCAATCCAAACCACTCCATGATTCCATGAACTTCAAAGTTAATAGAAAACTTCTCCATGCCCTAGAAAGTGCCATGGATGAAAACCAGGACCCTGCCTTGAGTGATTCTGTGGCTCTGGGGTCAGGGATCCACCTGGCACCTCAGTGCTTCCACCACTAACCTGATACTCTGCTCCCATCCCTTGCTCTGGACTCAGGGTGCTCCTGGGGCATTGTTCATGCTCTCATGGAGTACCCCATTTTCCCTCAAGGTGGACATGGGAACCCTTTTCTCCTTGCTGTCACATCCCCTTAGCACCAGCAGAGGCCTCTGCTGCAGCATGCAGGATGCTGGCCTGGGTTTTGCACTATGGGGACCATAGAACTGTTAGGGTTGGAAGGGACCTCAAGGATCAGCCAGTTCCAACCCCCCTGCCATGGGCAGGGACACCTCACACCAGAGCAGGCTGATCAGAGCCACATCCAGCCTGGCCTTCAAAACCTCCAGGGATGAAGCTTCCACCACCTCCCTGGGCAACCCGTGCCAGGCTCTCACCACCCTCATGGGGAAGAACTTCTTCCTCACATCCAATCTCAGTCTCCCCACTTCTAGTTTTGTTCAATTCCCCCCAGCCCTATCACTCCCTGACACCCTCAAAAGTCCCTCCCCAGCTTTCCTGTAGCCCCCTGCAGATACTGGAAGGCCACAAGAAGGTCTCCTGGGAGCCTTCTCTTCTCCAGACTCCACAACCCCAACTCCCTCAGTCTGTCCTCATCAGAGAGGAGCTCCAGCTCTCTGCTCATCCTTGTGGCCCTTCTCTGGACATCCTCCAGCATGGTCTTCAGGCATCTTTCAAGGTCATCCCACCAGCTCAGATCTCAGCTGGAAACCTCCCATCTCTTCCTTTCCAAGGTCAAGAGTGGCATCAAGCAGGTTTGAGGGCACCTCAGGGTTCCCCCAGGATTTGGGGGAGGGGTGGAAATGTGAGTGTGATATTTTTCATGACAGGTGAGACAAGCAGAGGAGCAGGTGAGAGATCTTCTGCCCTCCCATCAACAACATCAAGTGGGGATGCAAACCCCTCCCAGTCAAGAGGGGGATTTTGGGGGGTAAGCTTCTCTGGACCATCCTTAGCTGCCAAGGTGGAAGCCTCCAGCATCAAGCTGAGACCTTTCAGCTCAGCTCCTGAATGATGGAGAACAACCAGGAAACTTGCTAGAAGGCTTTGAAGAGTTATTGTATGAAGTAGGAGGCTTTGGGGTACAGAGGGCTCCTTTGCACTGATCCCTGTGCCCTCAGGAAGGCAGGAACTGGGCAAGGCTCAGGGTTGAGGGCTCAAACCCTTCTTCTCTCCTCCTGGAAAATGGGAAACAGCTTTGTGGGCTTAGAACAGGGCTGGTGAGGAACAGCTGAAGGATTTGGGGTTGTTTAGTCTGGAGAAGAGGAGGCTGAGAGGAGACCTCATTGCTCTGTGCAGATACTTGAAAGGAGGCTGCAGAGAGGTGGGGGTTGGTCTCTTCTCCCTAGTCTCAGGTGATAGAAGGAGAGGAAACGGCCTGGAATTGTGCAGGGGAGGGTTAGGTTGGAGATGAGGAAAGATTTCTTTGCTGCCAGAGTGGTGAGGGATTGGAAGAGGCTGCCCAGGGAGGTGGTGGAATCACCATGCCTGGAGGTGTTCAAGAAACCTGTGGCCGTGGCAGCTGGGGCCATGGTGGTGCTGGGTGATCTTGGAGGACTTTTCCTACTCAAACAATTCTATGATTCCATGGTCTATGTGTGTGGGGGGGGGCACCAAGGTGTTGGTGTGCAGCCAACACTTAAAGTTTGGGGAGGAAGAGGGGAAAAAAAAAACCCAAAAGGGTATTTTAAACTTTCAGGCTTTTCTGAGCCAGGCAGCCCTGCAAACATTGCCCTAACATGAACTCCTCACCAGGCTGGGGGCTTGCTTTGTTATTTCAAACACCCCTCTGGTGTAGCTGATGGTTGGACTTGGCCTTCTTCAAGGTTGTGTCCAAGCAGGGAGACCTTAGAGCAGCTTTCCAGTACCTGAAGGAAGCTACAAGAAGGCTGCAGAGGGACAGTTTCCAAAGGTCTCCAGTGATAGGATGAGAGGAGAGGGAAGGGAAGGGA
>CM037631.1:33068220-33090186 GCA_015227895.2 Colaptes auratus
CCTGGCCTTGAATGCCCCCAGAAAGGAGCCCATGCACAACCTCCCTGGGTAACCTGTTCCAGTGTCTGACCACCCTCACTGCCAAGAATTTCTTCCTAATCTCCAGTCTGATGATGATGCTGATGCACTTCTAATGAGTTCAGCATGGTGCTGATCTCACCGATCCTGCTCCCTGCCTTTGAGATCTGCTCCTCCAGCAGCACCACCAACACCAGCAGAAACTCTACCCTTGCTTGTGCAAATTTGCATTTATTGTGGGAACAACCAGTTGAGATGAGAGAAATGGACTCAAAAGAGTCTCTGAAGGCACACAGAGGCTGTGTTAGGAGGGACAAGGGCCCTTTTGTGTGCTGGAGACAGTCCAGGACCCAGCTGACACCTGATCACCCTGCAAGCCCAGCAGCCAGAAGGCAAATTAAGATGCATTTCCCTGCCTTCCCCTAAATCCGGCCCCTTTGGTATCCCTGTTCTGCCCTGATATGGGAAGCCCATGGAAATGGGGTCACAAGGAGATAAATCCAGTGCAGGAGCTCTTACAGGAGCATAGGCTGGGCTCACAAGGAGATAAATCCAGTGCAGGAGCTCCTGCAAGAGCATAGGTTGGGGTTACAAGGAGATAAATCCAGTGCAGGAGCTCCTGCAAGAGCATAGGCTGTGGTCACAAGGAGATAAATTCAGTGCAGGAGCTCCTGCAGGAGCATAGGTTGGGGTTACAAGGAGATAAATTCAGTGCAGGAGCTCCTGCAGGAGCATAGGTTGGGGTCACAAGGAGATAATTCAGTGCAGGAGCTCCTGCAGGAGCATAGGTTGGGGTCACAAGGAGATAAATCCAGTGCAGGAGCTCCTGCAGGAGCATAGGTTGGGGTCACAAGGAGATAAATCCAGTGCAGGAGCTCCTGCAAGAGCATAGGTTGGGTCACAAGGAGATAAATCAGTGCAGAGCTCCTGCAAGAGCATAGGTTGGGGTCACAAGGAGATAAATCCAGTGCAGGAGCTCCTGCAAGAGCATAGGTTAGAGTAAAGATGCCCTTTGAATGATTAGGTGAGATGGAGCAAATCTCACCCTGGTTTTAGGTGGAAAAGAACAATACCAGCCCCAAATTCAGCTAAATGGTGCAGCTCTAATCTGGTGCCACCATGCACACAGAGCTGCTGGAGGGAGTCCAGAGGAGGCCACAAAGATGATCCAAGGGCTGCAGCAGCTCTGCTCTGAGCACAGGCTGAGGGAGCTGGGGGTGTTCAGCCTGGAGAAGAGAAGGCTCCAGGGGCACCTCAGAGCTGCCTCCCAATAGCTGAAGGGATCCTGCAGGAAGGCTGCAGAGGGACTTTTGTTAAGGGTGTCTAGAGCCAGGCCAAGGGGGAATGGTTTGAAGTTGAGGCAGAGCAGGGTCAGACTGGAGCTGAGGAAGAAGTTCTTCAGCAGGAGGGTGGTGAGAGTCTGGCACAGGCTGCCCAGGGAGGCTGTGGCTGCCTCCTGCCTGGGGGTGTTGAAGGCCAGGCTGGATGAGGCCTTGAGCAGCTGAGTCTAGTTCAGTGGTGTCCCTGGGCATGGGAGGGGTGTTGGAGGAGATGATCTCTGAGGTCCCTTCCAACCTAAGCCACTCTATGATGCTGTGAGCTGGCCTGGGCATGCTCATTCTTCCAAACAAGCATTGATTGGACCCAGAGCTCTCCTGGACTTCCCTCCAAATTCAGATCCTGCAAAGAAGGAGACAATGAGGGTCTCCTAGAAGCTGCCAGCCTGGATGATCTCTTACCAGAGCAAAACACTATGGCATTAAAGAGCCTCTTTGCGGAGTCACTGAATCATTTTGGTTGGAGATGACCTTTAAGGTCATCCACTCCAACCATTCTCCAACTCTACCTAGTCTGGTGCTAACCCATGGCCCTCAGCACCACATCTCTGCCTCTCTTCCATGCCTCCATGCATGGGGATGCAACCACCTCCCTGGGCAGCCTGTGCCAGCCTTTGAGAATCCTTTCAGTGGAGAATTTTCTTCTCATGTCCAACCTAATCCTTTTTCATTCTTTGAGAACCCTTCCAGTGAAGAAGTTTCTTCTGACTTCCAACTTAAGCCTCCCCTGGTGCAACTTGAGGCCATTTTCTCTTGCCCTATCCCTTGTTACTAGGCAGAGGCAACCACCCCCCACTTTGCTACATCCTCCTTTCCTCCCAGGGATGGAGCAGGGGTGAAGTGATGCCTCCAGCCCATCCTATGGGGATAACTCCAGTCTGTGCTCCAGGGACAGGATCAAGCAACCTCCCTGATGATGTTCCCCCCCAGTTTTTACTGCTTCCTCCCCCCTTGGAGCAGACCAGAGGCAGTGCTGGGTGAGGCTCCAACTTCACAAGAACATGGGCAGAAACCACAGGCACGTTCACAGCCTGCCTGATCTGCAGCCTCTGCAAAAAACAAGAGCCAAACAGAACTTTGGGAGCCACTCTGAGGAGCTGGAGGAACTAGGACAGATCTTGCTTTTCTCATCCCAGGGTTTTGCTTCTCCTGCACCCTGTTCCAGCTTTGCTCCCCTCCCCCTGCATCCTGCTTCCCCTCAAGTCCTCAGCAACGAGGTTGTCCCTGCCTATGGAGAGAGGTGAAAGTGCTCAGGCAGATGGGGAAACACCTTCCAGCTGCTCTTCTCCCTAATTTCTTCCTTTCCTCTGAGCTCTGCAGATCTGCAGCCAACAAGACAGAGGTTACCCACAGGCCTGGCAGATGATGAAATGGTTTGGGCAGGCCACCATGAGCAAGAGAAGCCACACAAGATGCCCTAAAAGGTGCAGGGAAGGGCTAGAGAGCTCCAGAGACTCCAGCCTCGCATGTGGTTTCCCCATGGCTTTCCATCTGCATGCCCTCTGCCCCACTTCTGAAGCACCAGTGGGGGGGGCAAGATCACTCCATCTTCCAACCCACCTTCCCCCAGGCTCCTGCAACCCCAGCAAGAAAACCCAGGGAGGCATTCAAAAGCCATCTGTATGCCAAGGTGGGGAATCTCCTCTAGCATTCAGGGTAGGATCACAGAATACATCTGCTTGGAAGACACCTCAAGGGGCAAGGCATTTGAAACCCATCCATAAGTCAACAAGGCACTCAAAACCCATCTGTAAGCCAAGGTAGGGAATCTTCTCTAGCATGCTAGGTAGGATCACAGAATAGATCTGCTTGGAAGACACCTCAAAGGGTCAAGGCACTTGAAACCCATCCATAAGTCTAGGTGGGGAATCTCTTCTAGCATTCAGGGTAGGATCACAGAATCACAGAACAGATCTGCTTGGAAGACAGCTCAAGGATCAGCCAGTCCAACCCTCCACCCAGCACTGAAGGGTCAACACTAAGCCATGCCCCCAAGCACCAGTTTCACACTCTGCTTGAACACCCCTGGGGATGGGGGCTCCACCACTGCCCTGGGCCTACCATACCAACTTCTGAGAACCTTTTCAGTAAAGAAGTATTTCCTGGGTTGCCCATGGCCATGCTGTAGCCATGGATGTGCTCAGCTGCACATCTCCATCTTCATGTGGCCAGCAGCAGGCAGAGGGAGGTTCTCTTCCCTCTCTTCTCTGCCCTGGTGAGGCCACATCTGGAGTGCTGGGTCCAGTTCTGGGCTTCCCAATTCAAGAAGGACAGGAAATGGTTGGAGAGGGTGCAGTGAAGGGCTACAAAGATGCTGAGGGGCCTGGAGGAAAGGCTGAGGGAATAGGGGATGTATAGCCAAGGGGAAACTGAGTGGGGACCTTCTCAATGCTTACAGATAGCTAAAGCAGGCTGGCAGGAGGATGGGACCAGTTTGTTTCCAGTGGTGCCCAGTGAAAGGGCAATGGATAATAGGCACAAACTTGACCATAGGAGGTTCCATTTAAACATCAAGAGGAACCCAGCTGACTGCAGGGGGGGCTTGGACTAGATGACCTTTGGAGGTCCCTTCCAACCCAAACCATTCTCTGATTCTGTGCTTCAGGACAAGGAGCAAAGCAGAGCTGTGTGGCTGGCTTGGATGGGGCAAGCGTGGAGACAAAAGTCCCCTCACAAGGCAGCTTTGTCCTTGCTGTTGTGGTCTCCCTCTTTCTCCTTCTGGAAATGCCAAAGCCTTTCTTTTTTCTTTTCTTTCCCTCCCCCCTGCTTGTTCCCAGAATCCCTAGGACAAGCCCTGCTGTGTCTGGCGGGGTGGTGGCTCCAGGCCATCCCTTCGCCCCCGGTCCTGCTGCATCCGCAGCAGAGAGAGCCAGAGGGGGACACAACCATTCAAGGCATCTGAAGGCACAAAAGCTGGCAGCTGCCCTTTTCCTCTGCCTACAGGATGGGTGGCACAAGCCCCAGCTCTGATGGTGACACATCCAGCCCCTAGCTCAATGGCAGGGGAGGAAGAAGGCAACAGCAATGCCTGAGGATAGAATCATAGAATCAAGAAGGTTGGAAAAGAGCTCAAAGATCACCAAGTCCAACCTGTCATCCAACACCTCATGACTGCTAAACCATGGCACCAAGTGCCACAGCCAATCCCCTCTTGAACACCTCCAGGGATGGTGACTCCACCACCTCCCTGGGCAGCACATCCCAATGGTGAATGAATCTCTCTGTGAGGGTGGTGAGACACTGGCACAGGTTGCCCAGGGAGGTGGTGGAAGCCTCATCCCTGGAGGTTTTGAAGGCCAGGCTGGATGTGGCTGTAAGCAACCTGATCTATTGTGAGATGTTCCTGCCCATGGCAGGGGGATTGGAACTGGCTGATCCTTGAAGCCCCTTCCAACCCTGGCAATTCTATGATTCTAAGGCAGCACAAGGGCAGAGCAGTGTGATGAGAAGAGCCCAGGTACATTGGTGTTGCAACCCCATCAACCACCTGTCTTCAACTATACCCCACCAGGCATGTGCTTGTGATGTCAATATCCCCAAATGCTCCTGTAACAGTATCTGCAGTGGCTGAGCAGGGGATACTTAAATGAGTCGACATGGAGGAGGAGGGAGCTGTCATTGGAGAAGGTCATCACAGGATCACAGACTCACAGGATGTAAGGGGTTGGAAGGGACCTCAGAAGGTCATTAAGTCCAACCCCCCCTGCCAGAGCAGGACCATATAATCCAGCACAGATCACACCGGAACACATCCAGGGGATTAAAAGCCTCCAGAGAAGGAGACTCCACAACCTCTCTGGGCAGCCTGCTCCAGGGCTCTGTGACCCTCACACTGAAGAAGTTCCTCCTCATGTTGAGGTGGAACCTCCTGTGCTGTAGCTTATATCCATGGCCCCTTGTCCTATCCCAGGGTGCAACTGAGCAGAGCCTGTCCCTGTCCCCTCCCTCCTGACCCCCAGCCCTCAGATATTGATAAACATTTATTCAATCCCCTCTCAGTCTTCTCCTCTACAGACTGAACTCCCCCAGGTCTCTCAGCCTCTCCTCACCAGGCAGTGCTACAGGTCCCTTCAGCATCCTTGTAGCCTTCTCTTGGACTCTCTCCAGCAGATCCCTGTCCCTCCTGACTTGGGGAGCCCAGACCTGGATGCAATATTCCAGGTGAGGTCTCAGCAGGGCAGAGTAGAGGGGGAGGAGAATGTCCCTGGATCTGCTGGCCACACTCTGCTGAAGGCAGCCCAGGATCCCACTGGCCTTCCTGGCCACCAGGGCACATTGCTGACCCATGGGGAACTTGGTGTCCACCAGGACTCCCAGATCATGGGCAGCATTCAGGGCCAGTACAGGGGGACCACGGGTTGGACACCGAATCACTGCCAAAAAAGCTTAAATCCCAGGGTCACAGAAGGATAGGGGTTGCAAGGGACCTCTGGAGATTATCTAATCTAACTAGTCCAAGGGTTTTGCCCCACTTCTCAGTATTCCTAGTGCCATCCCAGAGGTCACCATCCACCCAGTGGTGTTTTGTGCTTGGGAACCTGCCAGCAGAACCCAAGCCACGAAAGCAAACAAAGCACAACCGAATCACAGCTGCCACGAAGTTGTTTCACAGGGAAGGGGGAAGGGGGGAGCTGGGGGTGTGTGTGTGTTGATGCGGCTGAATCAACCTTCCCAAATAATTAAGAGGGATTAACTTACTGTCAGGACCTCACAGTTGTGCTGCTGCAAGGTCCTGGGAAATCAAACCAAGGTGGTGTGACCGCAGCTCCCACTGGTTTGTGCCGGAGGTTGAAAGCAAGATCTGCTTCCCACATCTTCCCCACCAACTCCTCTGCAACAAGAGCCCAAGGACAACGTGGCTGTTTTCCCTGCCTTCACTCAGAGAGAGGCATTTAGTAGACTCATCAAAATCTTTGCCCCCAGACCAGGAACTACTCTCTGGGAAGCATACTGCCTGGCAGGGTTTGCCTCTCCCCTCTGGGGCTGTGGTCGAAACCCTTCAGCAGCCAAAGCAAACAGGCAGAGTGCTTGGATGCTACCAAGCTTCCCTGGTTGGGTGAAGTGGAGATGGGAGCCAGGATGAAATGTGAGCCTGGCCAAACTGCTTGGTTTTCATCTCTCCTTTCCACCTGGCTGGGTTCTGGCCTGGTGACCTTCAGCACTGTTCTCCTCCAAGCTGACTCTGGCCACCGGTGTGGGCTGAGGACATCCCCAGCCATCCCGGTCCCCAAATTCACATTTCTCCTTGGGACTTCTCTCCAACCATTCCAAGGCCAGACAGCAGAGAATCACAGAACTCTACAACTATCTGAAGGGAGATTGTAGACAGGCAGAGGTTGGTCTCTTTTCCTAGGCAGGCAACACCAGAACAAGAGGACACAGTCTCAGGCTGCACCAGGGGAGGTTTAGACTGGATGTTAGGAGGAAGTTCTATACAGAGAGAGTGATTGCCCATTGGAATGGCCTGCCCAGGGAGGTGGTGGAGTCACCATCACTGGAGGTGTTCAGAAGGAGACTTGATGGGGTGCTGGGTGCCATGATCTAGTTGTTTAGGTGGGTTGGATTGGTTGATAGGTTGGACACGATGATCTTGAAGGTCTCTTCCAACCTGGATTGTATTGTATTGTATTGTATTGTATTGTATTGTATTGTATTGTATTGTAAACAGAACACTAGGGGGTGGAAGGGACCTCAAAAGATCATCCAGTCCAACCCCCACTGCCAAGACAGGATCACCAAGAGCAGGTCACACAGGAAAATGTCCAGGCAGGTTTTGAATGTCTCCAGAGATATCTCCAAGATATCCCAAAAGAAGCCTTTAGTAGCTTGAGAGTCTTTACCTATTGATATAGGCTGGGCAGAGACTGGCTGGAGAGCAGCCCTGAAGAAAAGGCCTTGGGGGTGCTGGGGGAGGAGAAGCTCAACAGGAGCCAGCAGTCAGCATTTGCAGCCCAGAGAACCAAGCACAGCCTGGGCTGCAGCAAGAGAAGTGTGGCCAGCAGGGCCAGGGAGTGGATTCTCCCCCTCTGCTCCCTCTGCTGAGACCACAGCTGGAGCACTGTGTCCAGCTCTGGAGCCTCTGTTCCAGGAAGGATCTGGAGGTGCTGGAAGGTGTCCAGAGAAGGGCCACGAGGAGGAGCAGAGGGCTGGAGCTGCTCTGCTGTGGAGACAGACTCAGGGAGTTGGGTTGTGCAGTCTGGAGAAGAGAAGGCTCTGAGGAGACCTTCTTGTGGCCTTCCAGTATCTGCAGGGGCTACAGAAAATCTGGGGAGGAACTTCTGATGGTGTCAGGGAGTGATAGGACTGGGGATCATGGAGCAAAACTAGAAATGGGTAGATTGAGATTGGATGTGAGGAAGAAGTTCTTCCCCATGAGGGTGGTGAGACACTGGCACAGGTTGCCCAGGGAGGTGGTGGAAGCCTCATCCCTGGACATTTTGAAGGCCAGGCTGGAGGTGGCTGTGAGCAACCTGCTCTGGTGTGAGGTGTCCCTGCCCATGGCAGGGGGGTTGGGACTGGCTGATCCTTGAGGTCCCTTCCAACCCTGACAATTCTATGATTCTATCTCCTAGCTCACAGCCCCAGGCAGCGTTCCTCTTTTATCCCCCACAGATTTCACCTACCCCTTCCTCCATCCCCCAAATAGCCAGAAATCCTCATTCCTCCCAAAAGAAGTTTGCAAAGATCCTGTATTTCTATTCTTTCCCCCCAAAAAAAAAAGCACTTTGGAGGGAGCTGAGCAGCTCCACCCCAGCTGGCAGAAATGAAACTCCGACACCAAAGTGGTCTTGTGCCTCAGGTTCCCTTCCTGCTCCCAGGCTGAGGGACAGCAGGGTTGAAGGATTTTACCAGGGGAGTCTGGGATTCTCAGAGGGTTTTTCCATACCTTGACCCAAGTTAAAAAGGGGAGAGGGAGTGTGGATAAAAGCTAGACTGACTCCAAAAAAAGGACTTTATGACCCTGTAGAGCAAATAAAAATGAGCCTGATGGCTTTTTCCAGGGCTTTCTCTTCACTCCCAAGAAACTCCCTGAACCAATCTCCCTTCAAGCCTCTGCTTCCCAAACCTGTTTTCGTCCCCACCATAGGAAGTCAGTCTGGATTTACCAAAGCTGTGGCTTTAGGCTGAGTTAGATAAAAGCATCAAACCCATCAGGGCTGCTGCCCCTGTGTAATTAAAGCTGTCTTTGTTTGGTGGAACTTGACTCCATTCCCAGCACAGCAGATCTCCAGGGATGGATCCTGCAGGAAGCAAATACACCCTTGCCAACATTTAATCCCTTCATCAACATTCCTCTTCCTGCTCCAGCAAAGGTGATGGTCACTGCTTGGTTGCCCCCTGCATCCCTACATCAGCTGCAGGCACTGCCCTCCCCTTCCATTCCTCCCCCCCCCCATCTGGAGATGTTGCAGCATCCCATGAGGCTGGGGATCGCTCCTGCTTCATTCATGGAATGCTTTGGGTTGGAAGGGACTGTAAAGATCATCCAATTCCAACCCACCTACTATGAGCAGGGAGACTTTCCACTAGCCCAGGTTGCTCAAAACCTCATCCAACCTGGCTCTGAACATTTCCATGGTTGGATCCTTCACCATTTCTCTGGAAGTGCTCAAAGCCAGGCTGGATGGAGCTCCAGGCTCAAGTTTCATTTGAGCCCTCAAAACTTGATTTCTACTTATTGCAGGGGGAAAGGGAGGTGCTCACCTCCTTTGGGCTTCCTGGAGATGGAAAGCAGCTTTGTGCTGGGTTTTATACCAGAAATCTGACTTTGGGGTTGCCCTCCATAATCATAGATTCACAGAGGGGTTTGGGTAGGAAGGGACCTTAAAGATCATCTAATTCCAACCCCACTGCCATAGGCAAGGAAACCTCCCACTAGCCCAGGTTGCTTAAGGCCTCAATTTTCTGCTGCACATTGGACAATGCAATGGTTAGACCAAGAGAAGAACATGAGACCAGTTTCTGGTCACAGAATCTTAGAATCATAGAATGGTCTGGGTTGGAAGGGGCCTCCAAAGGTCATCCAGTCCAACCCCCCTGCAGTGAGCAGGGACATCCTGAGAGCCCTATCCAGCCTGACCTTGAATATCACCAGGGATGAGGCCTCAACCACCTCCCTGGACAACCTCTTCCAGTGTTCCACCACCCTCATGGTGCAGAACTTGTTCCTGTGAGGCTGCTGGAGGCCTTCTCTGGAGAGCTTCCAACCTCACCTGGCCACTGTGATCCTGGGCAAGCTGCTAGGGGTGACCCTGCTTTAGCAGGGGGGGTGGAACTAGGTGATCTTTAAGGCCTCTTCCAACCCAAACCTTCTATGAAGTAGGATTTATCCTACTTCAATGAGCCCCACCATGGTGCAGAACTTTTTATCTGCTTTTTTGTTTCGCCCTGCCAGCCTCCTATCTGGAAGAAACAACATTACCACGGAGCCCCTACCAGCATCCTGCCCAAACCAAGGGAGCCACCCATCCACACCACAACCCTCCCAGTAGAACCAGACACACTCTGGGAGATAACCAGCATCCCAAAACTGGGGAGAACAAAATTATCAGCTTCAACCATGGCACCAGCAGTTGCTGCAAAGCCAAAGAAGGGCCAAACCCCCACGTGGGGTTGCAGATGACATCAAGTTGGGGGCTGGTGTCGATCTGATAGAAGGCAGGAGGGCTCTGCAGAGGGACCTCAACAGGCTGGACAGATGGGCAGAGTCCAACAGGATGGCATTCAACAAGTGCCAGGTTCTGCACTTGGGCCACAACAACCCCATGCAGTGCTACAGGGCTGGGACAGAGTGGCTGGAGAACAGCCAGGCAGAGAGGGACCCGGGGGTACTGGTTGACAACTAGCTGAACATGAGCCTGCAGTGTACCCAGGTGGCTGAGAAGGCCAATGGCATCCTGGCCTGCATCAGGAACAGTGTGGCCAGCAGGAGCAGAGAAGTCATCCTGCCCTGTACTCAGCACTGGTTAGGCCACACCTTGAGTCCTGTGTCCAGTTCTGGGCCCCTCAGTTTAGGAAGGACATTGAGCTGCTGGAAGGTGTCCAGAGAAGGGCAACAAAGCTGGGGAGGGGTCTGGAACACAGCCCTGTGAGGAGAGGCTGAGGGAGCTGGGGTTGCTTAGCCTGGAGAAGAGGAGGCTCAGGGGTGACCTTATTGCTCTCTACAAGTACCTGAAGGGAGGTTGTAGCCAGGTGGGGGTTGGTCTTCTCTCTCAGGCAACCAGCCCCAGAACAAGAGGATGCAGTCTCAAGCTGCACCAGGGGAAGTTGAGGCTGGAGGTGGGGAGAAAGTTCTTCCCAGCAAGAGAGATTGGCCACTGGGATGTGCTGCCCAGGGAGGTGGTGGAGTCACTGTCCCTGGAGGGTGTTCAGACAAGGACTGGATGTGGCACTTGGAGCCATGGTTTGGTTATCAGGAGGTGTTGGGTGACAGGTTGGACTTGATGATCTCTGAGGTCTTTTCCCACCTGGTTGATTCTGTGATTCTACATGGGGTGGACTTTGCTCTTCCATTAGGAAGATCCCATGGAAGCAAATAGGTTCTCTGCTTCACGGGCTGGTTCCCCCTAAGGGTGTTTTGGTGGTGGTGGGGGGGAAGATGTTGAGCGTTGAGGAGGGCTGACGGCGTGGCCGGCAGCACGCTCCGCTGCCAGCGAACTATTCATGGCTTTGGCTTTGTGTCAACGACTGGAGATAAAAATCACATCAGGCAGAGACAGGGTAAAGCCACCCGCTGCCAGGACAGTCAAAAATACTCCTCAGGGATTTATAACCCGGGGAAAAACCTGGGATGGGGCCACCCTCCCGGGCTCAGCAGCACGTTTAGGGGGTGCCCTGTTTTATACTGGAGCTCCTGAGCCCCTCTCAGAGCAAGGCTGAAGAGCAAAGTTGCCTCTGTTTAGGGGATAAATAAGGAAGAGGAACTCGGGGCACACTCTCTCAATCATAATGAAACGACCTAATTTCATCAGACACCAACCCTGCTTCAATGGAACCTTCCCCTCCTCCCAGTGCTGGTGGCTCCCCAGGAGCAGGGTTTGGTGCTCCTCACCCTCTGCACAGGGTTGCCAAATGGCTTTCACAAGAAGCAAAGCAAGGCAGCAAGAGAAATGAGATCTTTTCCCCCCTGAAAGCTGCTCCTTGCAGTGAGGTCCACCCAGGGGCCAGCTCCAGGGGCAGAAGGTGGCTTTGGGGTTAGGAGGGAGTCAAACCAGAGTTTCACCCACCCCCAAGTGGAAATTAAAACACCCTCAAATCAATGGCACAGGGGTCCCAGTATGCAAAAGAGGTGGAAAAACACCAAGCTGGAGTACAAGCAGAGAGAGGCAGCTCCCTGGTTTCTACCAGAGGTGTGTACAGGAAATCCCTGACAAACAGCCAGAGAATTCCCCCGGGAAGGGAGAAAGTGAGCAGCAATAGGGGATTATTTGCAATGACAGCAGAAACAATCCAAGAATTCAGGCAAAGAAAAGGAGCCCAAAGAGCACAGGAAGCCTCCCCCAGGGCCCAGTCCCGGCCACTCACACCAGCCCCAGCCCGGCCCAGCCTCTTGGCACCCCCGCGCTGCTCCAACCACCCCAGCTTTGGGGTCCCTGGGGGAGGTTGGGGGCAGTTTTAGTGGAGAGTGAGGACAGCTGGGGTTAAGCTTTGTCCTCACAGCACCCCGCTGACCTGCTTGGGGGCATGGGGACCCATCTGCCACCCCTGTCACCCACCGGGCAGCGAGTGCCACCATCGTGTATGTGGGGGTGCAGGGGGGTGCCTGAGTGGCCCCCTACCCATGTGTGTGTGTCCCCAAGCCATGTACAGGTGCCCTTCACCCATGCACATGTCCCCCCAGCCCATGTGCATGTCCCCCAATCCATGTCTGTGTCACCCACTCACGTGCATCTCCCCCAACTCACGTGCATCTGCCCCCCACTCATGTATGTGTTTCCCCCCACCCCACGTGTGTCCCCCACTCAGATGCACATTCTGTCCACCCACATATTTGGGAGTCCCCCCACTCATATATGTGTGTTCCTCCACTCATATGTGTTCCCCACTCACATACGTGTGTTCCCCACCCATGTACATGGCCCCTCACCCATGTATGTGTGCCCCCCACTCATATATGTGTTCCCCACTCATGTATGTGTTCCACTCACCCAGGTATGCGTCCCCCCACTCATGTACGTGTCCCCCTCACCCATGCACTTGTCCCCCCCACTCATGTACGTGTCTCCCCACTCATGTACGTGTCCCCCCACTCATGTACATAATCTCCCACTCATGTACATAATCTCCCACTCGTGTACGTATCCCCCCACGTACGTGTCCTGCTCACCCATGTACTTGTCCCTCTCACTCACGTAGATATGCCCCCACTCATGTACGTATACCCCCAACCATGTACGCGTCCCCCCCGCTCACACCCCCGCTCCCACCCCACGCAAACTTTGCACCCCCGCACCCCGCGGGGTCTGTTCCTCACTGTCCTGCGTGGGCAGGACACGCACCCACTCCCTTTCCCCCCACTCCCCGGTGTCTCCCCCCCGCTGGTTCATACCGAGCTGGTGGCTGCGTGCCGGGTGGCTCCGGTGGGGATCGTCCCTCTGCGCTCAAGCAGGCGGAGGAGGCAGCTCCATGCCTGGGGCTCGGCCCTGGGCTCGGCCCTTGTCCCGTCCCGGTCCCAGTCCCGGTCCCACTGCCGCCGTCCCCGGGCAGCCACCGCCGCGTGTGGAGCGGGCAGCGGGGCGGGGACCGAGGCAGGACCGGCGCGGGACCGGGGCGGGACCGACCTCCCCGGGGTTGGGAGTGGGGCTGGCACCGGAACCGCCCCCTCCCGGGGATGGGATAGGGATAGGAGTTCCTGCTCCCGGGACGGGAGCATGCGTGGGGGCAGGGCTGCGACTGGGGTCGGTCAGACGCATACCACCGCCGGGGCTGGGAATGGTGCTGGGATGGGGACAGGAGCCCCACTGCTCCCCCTTTGCTCGCCCGGGGATGGGATCATGGATGGGGCTGGGGTTAGGGATAGGGATGGGACAGGAGCAGAGGTGGAATAGGGGCTGGGACAGGAGCCCCCAGAGCAGGGGCTGGGATCATGAGTGGGATCAGGGCCGGGATCTGGAGCAGGCTCCATCACCACTGGAGCTGGAAACAGTGCTGGGACGGGGAGAGGAGCCCCATTGCTCCCCTTTTGCTGGGATGATGGATTGGATTGGGATTAGGGATAGGACAGGAGTCTCTGCTCCTCTGGAGATGGGATCATGGGTGGGATTGGGGCTGGGATCGAGACTGATGCTAGGACAGGAGTCCTCCCTTCAAGGATGGGAGTATGGATGGGACTGGGGCAGGAGCACCCTCTTGCACCTCCAGGAAAGCAAACCAGAGGTGGAACTGGGACTGGGGCCAGGACAGAAGCCCCCAGCTTGGAGGATGGGGCCATGGAATCATGGGATCAGGGCTGGGACTGGGACCAGAGTCCACCACCAACTGTGGGACCAGTGCTGGGACTAGTGCAGGAGCCCAACCACCCTCCCCTTGCTTGCCTGGGGATGGGACAGGATAGGACCAGGAATGTTATGGGGCTTAGGGGTAGGACAGGAATCCCTAGCCTTCTGGAGAGGGGGTCATGGATGGGGCTGGGGCTGAGACTAATGCTAGGACAGGAGTCCCCCCTTCAAGGATGGAAGCATAGATGGGATTGGGATGTACCCATCCTGGCATGGGACCATACCATGGATGGGGTCAGCATTGGGGGTGGTGTCAGACACCCCCACACCCCCAGTGGGGTGGGGACTGGTGCTGGGATGGGGACAGGAGCCCAAACACTCTCCCCTTGCTCACCTGGGGATGGGACTGTGGATGGGACTGGGGTTAGGCACAGAACATGAGCCCCCTCCAGGGAAAGAAACCAGAGGTGGAATCGGGGCTGGGGCTGAGACAAGAGCCCCCACATCAGGGGATGGGATCATGAATGGGATCAGGGCTGGGATTTGGAGCAGGCTCCACCACCACTGGGGCTGGAAACACTGCTGGGACTGGGACAGGAGGCACACCACTCTCCTCTTGTTTGCCTGGGGATGGGACCATGGATAGGAAGGACTGGGGTTAGGCATAGGACAGGAGTCCCCCTCTCTGGGGATGTGGTCATGGATGGGACTGGGTTTAGGGATGGGACAGGAGTCCCTCTCTCTGGAAATGAGGTCATGGATGGGATCAGGGCTGGGACCAAGGCTGAGCTAGGACATGAGACCCCCTGCAAGGGTGGGAGCATGGATGGGACTGAGAATGGGATCCAGCTTAAGGGGGTGCAGCCCCCCTTGAGCCCTGGGATTGGTGTATGGTAGGGCAGGAGCCTGAAGGCTCCCTGCTTGCCTCACCAGGAATGGGAACCAGAGGTACAATTGGGCCTGGAGCTAGGACAGGAGTCTCCCCCTCCAGGGATGGGACATTGGATGGGATTGGGGCTGGGAATGGGACCAGATTCCCTGCAACCAGGGCTGAGACCAGGGCTGATGCTAGGACAGAAGCCCCCCCTCCAAGGATGGGATCAAGGACGAGGCCATGAATGGGATCAGGGCTGGGACCAGGGCTGGATCCCACCTACCTGGGGCTGGGGCCAGTCACCCCCACTGCATACAACATCCCCCACCACCTGCAGTGGTCCCAGGGTCCTCAAAGTGACATCCCCTCTCCATCTCAGGGTGCTTTGTTACTGGAGCTTGTCCTGGTGCCCTTTCCCAGGGCATGGAGCAGTCACACTGTGGTCAGGGGAAAAAATGCCTCTGAAGTAGGTAGCTGAGGCTAGCTTGGGCTTCCTGCCCCACACTGGAGCCCAGGGATGGTACCAACGCACCTCAGGTGACATCCCACAGCACATCCCTGCCTGCAAGCTGGCCTCACTTCCCAGGGGAAGGGGAGGAGTGGGGGACATGAGGTGGTTAAGGGACTCTGAGGACAACTTGTAGCTCTAATTTTAACTCTCAGGACCCGTTCCCACCCATCAGTCAGCGAGCTGTCAAGTCAAACCCAGCTGCTTTGCCAGGAACTCCTCAGGCTGGGGCAGAGGGGGGAAGGATTTGTTTTAGAGAAAAGGAAATCTGGGGGCCTGCTCCATCTCAGCTGCTTCTGCTCCACTCTGGTTTTCCTGGGAGCCACGTGCTGGTGAAGTGCTCCTTCCTTAGGGACACAGGTTAGACCCTTGGGAAAGGGGATGCTGCACCTCTTGCATCCCAACATGGAGTCTTTTCTTCCAGGGAAGAGAGTGCTGGAGCCAGGAGGACATGGAGAAGGTTTGCTCCTTGCTTTCTCTTCTTTTGTGGACTGCTGGGGGCTGGGTTCAACCACAAATGGGGGTGGTGGTGTCCAGCTCCTGAAGAGGGTAGAAGATCTGTCAAAATCCTTCTTCTGGGATGCCTATAGAGACTTAAGGACAAGGTGGCCCATAGGGTGGAAGAGAAGTCCTCCAGGGAGTCTGCATTTCTAGGAAATAGGTTGAGTTTGGGTGCTGTGGGTGTGAGCTGGGGAATTTCATCCCCCATGCCCCCCAAACCCTCTACAGAGATGCTCTGGGGAGTCTGTTTTCACTCAGCCCTAGCATGACACGGCCTCCCAAGAGGCTGCAGGAAGCTATGGAGGGCCACCACAAGCTTTGTAGCCTGCCCTAAGTTTCTAAGAAGTACACTGAATTTGGGTGGTGAGGGTGTGAGCTGGGGGGAGTTGTGTCTCCCATATCCTCCCAGAGCCCTATGGAGATGCTCTGGGGTCTGTCCCCATCCTGTCCTGGAGCAACAGAGACTCCCAAGAAGCTCTAGGAAGATATGGATGACCACCACCATCTTTGCAGACTAATTGCAGGTGACAGAACAAGAGGGAATGGCCTCAAGCTGGGACTGGGAAGGTTTAGACTGGACAGTAGGAAACATTTCTTCATGGCAAGAGTGGTCAGGCACTGGAATGTGCTGGGCAGGGAGGTGGTGGAGTCCCCAAGCCTGGATGTGTTTCAAGGTGGTTTGGCTGTGGTGCTTGGGGCTATGGTTTAGGGGTGAGCCTTGCAGAGTAGGGTTCTGGGTTGGACTTGGTGGTCCTGAGGGTCTTTTCCAACCTGGATGTTTCTGTGGTTCTGTGACTGATGCCCAAGTGAAGCAGTGACCAAGTTCAACCCTTCCTCCTCAATGGGTCCCACTCACCTGAGCTGAAAAGAAACTGCAAATCGGGGGTGGGGGGGTGGGGAGGAGGGGGCTGGAGGGTTTCTGGGCAGGCTGAGGCTGGAGAAGCAGCCCCACAGAGTCCTGAGCAGGTGACCCAGTTGTTTTCCACCACCAGCAGCAGCACACTGCCCTCCCCAGTGTATTCCCCATCTGTGTCCATGGACTGCAGCCAGATCCTCCTTCTGCAGCTGGATCTCATCTCACACAGGGGCTCCTCGGACCTCCTAGGTATGGCTGGGGTGGGGGGGACACAACTGTAAAGCCCTCCCCCTAAAGGAGAAGGCATTGATGCCATTTCTTATTTAGAAGCCAGCTGAGGAGACATCAGGTGGTGCAAAGAGGAGATGAATGGCTGGCAGGGAAATGGTGCTGCAGAGATCTTGCTGCTGGAGCTCCACGCCAGAAAACAAGGAGATGAAAAAAAACCCCAACCAACCCCCAAAAAAAGCCTTTTCCTCCTTCTGATGTAATTTGTTTGAGGAGGGAAAACAATACCTCACAGCACAGCTATTCAGGGCTGATAAGGAAGGAAGGACAAGTTGCTTGCTTGCACAGGGAGATGCCTGGGCAGAGCTGCTGAGTGAGGCTCAGACTGCTGAAGCTGCCCAGCAGGGGCCTGCTGGGTTAAACCTTTTGGATTTGGAAATCTTTCTTGGGCAAGGGTTGGGTTAACAGGACCATGGCAGCCTGGTTTCATCCTCCAGATCATACAATCATAGAACTGTGTTTGGGTGGGGAAAAGACCTCTAAGATTGCTGAGACCAACCAGCAACCCAGCCCCACCGTGGCCAGCAAACCGTGGCCCCAGGTACCATCTCCACACATTTCCTGAACACCTCCAGGCATGGGGACTCCACCACCTCCCTGGGCAGCCTGTTCCAATCCCTGACCACTCTGGCAGCAAAGAAATTCTTCCTAATCTTCAACCTAACCCTCCCCCTGGCACAATTTCAGGCCATTTCCTCTCACCCTGTCGCCTGAACCACTCCATGCTGCCAGCTCAGCTCTGCCTGTACCACCCTGAGCAACCTACTCCAAAAGCCTGACCACTCTTTCTGTAAATCCTTCATCCTGGCTCCTTCCAAAGGAGAGATGGTGTCCAGAGATGATGGATGGAGATGGATGATGTCCAGAGCTCTGTTGTTTGTCCTTGCACAAGCTGTGGCCCATGGGGTGATGGCTGCTGCTCTGCAACCCTGGCTTGGCACTGTCTCCTCCAGTCTGCTCCTCCAAGAGCTGATCACCCACAGCTCTTCCAACTCAAGGCAAAGCCAAACAACTCGAGACAGGAGGCAGGAGGCTTTTTCATGACAAGAGCTGATTCATTAAGGCCATGACCAGCAGAGAGGTTTGGTCAGTGGCTCCTTGCTGAATGCTCCATCAAGCAAGAGGAGATGTTTTTCTAAAAGCTTGTTTGGAGCCTTGTTTTCTAAAGAGCTTGTTTGGGAAGTGGTCCCCTGGAGATTCCTCTACCCAGCAGACCTTTTCCAGGTCTGGTTGAAGTTCTAGCAGCTTCCAGCAAGCAGGAACTTCCCAGCTTTGCTGCCAACAGCAAGGAAAAGCCTTTCTGTCCCCTTCTTTTGTGTTTTCTCACCCCTCTCCACTCATTTGGGTGTGAAGGAGAGGGGAGGAGAGTTGTTAGCTTCTGATCTCCACCCTAACCCACCTTCCTCATTTCCATCCAGCAAGCAGGTGATGGCCATCTGTTACCTATGAGGACCCAAACCTAGAGATTCCCTCCTGCCAAATCTCCATTCTCCAGCTCTGAAGCAGCTGAAAGAATCACAAAATGGTCTGGGTTGGAAGGAACCTCCAAAGGTCATCCAGTCCAACCTCCTCTGCACTCAGCAGGGACATCCTCAACTAGCTCAGGTTGCCCAGAGCCCTGTCCAGCCTCACCTTGAATATCTCCATGGATGGGACCTCAACCACCTCCCTGGGCAACCTGTTGCAGTGTTCCACCACCCTCATGGTGCAGAACTTGTTCCTCACATCCAATCTAAATCTGCTTTGCTCTAGTCTGAAGCCATTGCCTCTTGTCCTGTCCCTGCAGGCCTCTGCAAACAGTCTCTCTGCAGCCTTCTTGCGGCCCCCTTCAGGTACTAGCAGGTTGCTGTTAGGTCTCCCTGGAGCCTTCTCTTCTCCAGGCTGAACACCCCCAGCTCCCTCAGCCTGTCCTCAGAGCAGAGCTGCTCCACCCCCCTGATCATTTTGGTGGCCCTCCAAAGAAGCCAACTCAGGAGGCAGCTGTTTTCAATCCCCTTGAGAAGCAAATGCTCTGTGCAGCTGCAGGAGCAGGAGCCCAGCTGGAAGCCAGCTCCACGCTCCCCTTCACGGCTTCGTCTTTCAACCGTTTTGGCAGCCAGGCAGGTTTCTAAGGCACTTTCAAAACATTTCCATGTTGTCTAGCAAAGAGGAATGCAGTGCAAAGGAACAAGTAGGACTGGGGAAGGTCAGGGTGGCCACAGCCAAGCGGCTGCACCCATGGGTGCAGCTTAAACCTGCGCTGCAGGGAGGGGAGAGCAGGGGAAGGGTTTTGAGATGAGCTGGGAGGTGTCAGGTGTCTTCTGCTGGAGGTTTTTATAGGGCTTGAGTGGAAGCAGTACACCTCACAGTGAAATACTGGAGCAGGGTGTCCAGAGAGGTGGGTGGAGGCTCCATCCATGGGGACAGGGAATCAGAGAATCAGAGAATCATGGAATCATAGAATCATAGAATCACAGAATGGTCTGGGTTGGAAGGGACCTCCAAAGCTCATCCAGTCCAACCCCCTCTGCACTCAGCAGGGACATCCTCACCTAGATCAGGTTGCCCAGAGCCTTCTTGAGCCTCACCTTGAATATCTCCAGGGATGGGGCCCCAACCACCTCCCTGGGCAACCTGTTCCAGTGTTCCACTACCCTCATGGTGCAGATCTTGTTCCTTACATCCAATCTAAATCTGCTCTGCTCTAGTTTGAAGCCATTGCTTCAGTCAGCAGGGACACCTCTCAACTAGACTCAGCGCTCAAGCACTCCACTAGGAGGAAGCAACTAAGGTCAAATCTGATGGGGACCTGAACAACCTGCCCTAGCTGGAGGTGTCCCTGCTGAGTGCAGGAGGCTTGGACACGATGACCTTTGAGGGTCCTTTCCAACCCAATGCAATGTGTGCTTCTGTTATGAGCAAGGAGGGATGTTTTGAAGCACCTGGTGGGTTAGCCTGCAGCCTGCTCATGTTTGTTGGTGGGAGAGGACAGGGTCATGAGCCACTCATCTCTATCTAAGAGAGCCGTGGGATCACTTGGTTGGAAAAGACCTTTAAAACCATCCAGTCCACCCATTACCTAACCCTACTAAGGCTGGTGCTCAGCCGTGGCCCTCAGCACCACATCCCCACAGTTGTGAAACCATTCCAGGGATGGGGACTCAAGCACCTCCCTGGGGAGCCCATTCTGGTCTTTGAGAACCCTTTCAGTGAAGAGGTTTCTTCTAATACCCAACTAAACCTCCCCTGGGGAGACTTGAGGCCATTTCTTTTTGTTCTCTCTCTTGTTACTAGGGGGAAGAGAGCAACCCCCACCCTTATACAACCTCCTTACAGAGATTGCAATCTAAGGGAGTACAAACTGATCCAACCTGGCCATGGACATTTGATCACTTCCCATGGTCTGTTGGCTGACAAGATCTTCACCCACACAAGTGGGAGGCAGAAATGTGCCCTGTGTGACCCAGCATGCAACAGGGACATCCTTTGGGAGCAGGAGTGACACTCCACAGGAGCAAGAGAAACATCTCATGGAAGCAGACCTGATTTGCAACCTCCCAGGCTGGCTGCAGTCTCCCTAGAACCATAGAACTATTGAGATTGGAAGAGACCTTTGAGGATCATCAAGTCCAACCTCTCGCCCAGAGCTCACAATCCCACCACTACTGATGACTTCCTTCCAGAATGCTTCAGATCAAGACCATCAGGAACTTTGAAGAGTGTAGAAGAGGCAGCAAAACCCAACCCAGCTGGAGGATGAAGCATCTGTTCATGGTGGTGAGCACCAATGGGGTGTGCAGGGGATGTGGTGAGGTAGGGTTGAGGAGGCATTGGAGGACCTTCCCAGCAGCCAGCTGAGCTCCAAAGCAGGGCTGATCACAGAAAGAGGTGTTGGAGGTGGGAGTTTGGGCTGGAAAAGCACCATGAGCAAGTTCATCTGTCCATCCATCATACCCATGGGCTTCTGTAGGACTCTTCTTCTGCCATCCCAGAGGCTGATGAATAGAGTAGAGTAGAGTAGAGTAGACTAGACTAGAATTAACCAGGTTGGAAGAGACCTTTGAGATCATCAAGTCCAACCTAACACCCAACACTATCTAATCAACTAAGCCAGGCACCAAGCACCCCATCCAGTCTCTTCCTAAAACCTCCAGGAATGGTGACTCCACCACCTCCTGGGGCCGCCCATTCCAATGGCCAATCACTCTTTCTATGAAGAGCTTCTTCCTAACATCTAACATGACAGCTGAGGTAGCAGCATCAAGATCCACAGAGCCACAACCACACAACTGAGGCACACCTTCCACCCTTTCCCCACTCATCTCTGCAACAAGAACTGATGGAGCAACAGAAGGCCTTTGGTCTCCAGCTGGAAGCACTTGGAGAAGACCTGATGCCACAAGATGCTTTCTGGAGCAAGCAGCTGCAAGGAGCTAGACTTGACCTTCTCCACATTGCTTTGGTGTGGAGAAGGCTTTGCTCTGTGGTTTTAGCAATCTGATGTATTTTTTTTTTCCCTCCAGCAGTGGTTGGGGTGGGGATTTTTTTTTAGCTCAGATTCCATTTCCTCTCCTCCAAGCACATGTTGATGTCAAGTGCCAGGGAGGTGGTGAAGCCTCATCCTCCTGGAGTTTTGAAAGGCCAGGCTGGATGTGGCTGTGAGCAGCCTGCTCTGGTGTGAGGTGTCCCTGGCCATGGCAGGGGGGATTGGAACTGGATGATCCTTGAGTCCCTTCCACCCTAACAATTCTATGATTGATGTCCCATCCCTCCTCCTCCCACTGACCACAGGGCTTCAGAGCAGAAGGGTGATGGAGATGCCCAGCTCCCAGGTTTTCCTCCAAGCTCCTACACAGTCCACTCTTTCTAAAGGGTGGTGTTGGTGGTCTGCACTTTCAAGTGCCTCCCTCAGGAGGATCCTTGGAAAGAATTGCTGGCTTCCTTGCTCATCCTGCAAGTCTCCTGTAGCTGGGTGCTGCCATCACCTCCCAAGGAGCATGAGCTGGCTGCTGGGCCCCAAAAGCACAAGGATCCCATTGTGGCCAATGGTGTTGCTCCCATGAAGGCCTTAAATAGACACAGCAGATGGTGTTAAAATTAAACCCAGCAGCTTGGGCTATGTGTGCTGTGGGCAGCTGCTTCCCAGCACTGTGGTTCTGCACTACAGC
>CM037631.1:33090196-33250322 GCA_015227895.2 Colaptes auratus
AACAGTCTCTCTGCAGCCTTCTTGCGGCCCCCTTCAGGTACTAGCAGGTTGCTGTTATGTCTCCCTGAGCCTTCTCTTCTCCAGGCTGAACACCCCCAGCTCCCTCAGCCTGTCCTCAGAGCAGAGCTGCTCCACCCCCCTGATCATTTTGGTGGCCCCCAAAGAAGCAACTCAGGAGGCAGCTGTTTTCAATCCCCTTGAGAAGCAAATGCTCTGTGCAGCTGCAGGAGCAGGAGCCCAGCTGGAAGCCGCTCCACGCTCCACGCTCCCTTCACGGCTCGTCTTTCAACCGTTTTGGCAGCCAGGCAGGTTTCTAAGGCACTTTCAAAACTTTCATGTTGTCTAGCAAAGAGGAATGCAGTGCAAAGAACAAGTAGGACTCTGGGGAAGTTCAGGGTGGCCACAGCCAAGCGGCTGCACCCATGGGTGCAGCTTAAACCTGCGCTGCAGGGAGGGGAAGCAGGAAGGTTTTGAGATGAGCTGGGAGGTGTCAGGTGTCTTCTGCTGGAGGTTTTTATAGGGCTTGAGTGGAAGCAGTACACCTCACAGTGAAATACTGGAGCAGGGTGTCCAGAGAGGTGGTGGAGGCTCCATCCATGGTGACAGGGAATCAGAGAATCAGAGAATCATGGAATCTAGAATCATAGATCACAGAATGGTCTGGTTGGAAGGGACTCCAAAGCTCATCCAGTCCAACCCCTCTGCACTCAGCAGGGACATCCTCCCCTAGATCACTTGCCCAAGCCTTCTGAGCCTCACCTTGAATATCTCCAGGAATGGGCCCCAACCCCTCCCGGGCAACCTGTTCCAGTGTTCCACTACCCTCATGGTGCAGATCTTGTTCCTTACATCCATCTAAATCTGCTCTGCTCTAGTTTGAAGCCATTGCTTTCAGTCAGCAGACACCTCTCAACTAGACTCCTGCTCAAGCACTCCACTAGGAGGGAGCAATTAAGGTCAAATTTGATGGGGACCTGAACAACCTGCCCTAGCTGGAGGTGTCCCTGCTGAGTGCAGGAGGCTTGGACAAGATAACCTTTGAGGGTCCTTTCCAACCCAATCAAGTGTGCTTCTGTTATGGCAAGGAGGGATGTTTGAAGCCCCTGGTGGTTGAGCCTGCAGGCCTGTCTCATGTTTGTTGGTGGGAGAGGACAGGGTCATGAGCACTCATCTCTATCTAAAGAGAGCCGTGGGATCCCTTTGGTTGGAAAAGACCTTTAAAACCATCCAGTCCACCCATTACCTAACCCTACCAAGGCTGGTGCTCAGCCGTGGCCCTCAGCACCACATCTCCACCGTTTTGAAACCATTCCAGGGATGGGGACTCAAGCACCTCCCTGGGGAGCCCATTCCTGTCTTTGAGAACCCTTGCAGTGAAGAGGTTTCTTCTAATACCCAACTAAACTCCCCTGGGGAGACTTGAGGCCATTTCTTTTTGTTCTCTCTCTTGTTACTAGGGGGAAGAGACCAACCCCCACCCTTATACAACCTCCTTACAGAGATTTAAATCTAAGTGAGTACAAACTGATCCAACCTGGCCGTGGACATTTGATCACTTCCCGTGGTCTGTTGGCTGACAAGATCTTCACCCACACAAGTGGGAGGCAGAAATGTGCCCTGTGTGACCCAGCATGCAACAGGGACATCCTTTGGGAGCAGGAGTGACACTCCACAGGAGCAAGAGAAACATCTCATGGAAGCAGACCTGATTTGCAACCTCCCAGGCTGGCTGCACTCTCCCTAGAACCATTGAACTGTTGAGATTGGAAGAGACCTTTGAGGTCATCAAGTCCAACCTCTCGCCCAGAGCTCACAATCCCACCACTACTGATGACTTCCTTCCAGGATGCTTCAGATCAAGCCATCAGGAACTTTAAAGAGTGTAGAAGAGCCAGCAAAACCCAACCAGCTGGAGATGAAGCATCTGTTCATGGTGGTGAGCACCAATGGGGTGTGCAGGGGATGTGGTGAGTAGGTTGAGGAGGCATGGAGGACCTTCCCGCAGCCAGCTGAGCTCCAAGCAGGGCTGATCAGAGAAAGAGGTGTTGGAGGGGGAGTGTGGGCTGGAAAAGCACCATAGCAAGTTCATCTGTCCCATCATCATACCCATGGGCTTCTGTAGGACTCTTCTTCTGCCATCCCAGAGGCTGATGAGTAGAGTAGAGTAGAGTAGAGTAGAATTAACCAGGTTGGAAGAGACCTTTGAGATCATCAAGTCCAACCTAACACCCAACACTATCTAATCACTAAACCATGGGCACCAGCACCCCATCCAGTCTCTTCCTAAACACCTCTAGTGATGGTGACTCCACCACCTCCCTGGGCAGCCCATCCAATGGCCAATCACTCTTTCTATGAAGAGCTTCTTCCTAACATCTAACATGACAGCTGAGGGAGCAGCATCCAAGAGCCACAACCACACAAATGAGGCACCTTCCACCCTTTTCCCACTCATCTCTGCAACAAGAACTGATGGAGCACAGAAGGCCTTTGGTCTCCAGCTGGGAAGCACTTGGAGAAGACCTGATGCACAGGATGCAGCTGCAAGGAGCTAGACTTGACCTTCTCCACATTGCTTTGGTGTGGAGAAGGCTTTGCTCTGTGGTTTTAGCAATCTGAGTGTCTATTTTTTCCCTCCAGCAGTGGTTGGGGTGGGGATTTTTTTTAGCTCAGATTCCATTTCCTCTCCTCCAAGCACATGTTGATGTCAAGTTGCCCAGGGAGGTGGTGGAAGCCTCATCCCTGGAGGTTTTGAAGGCCAGGCTGGATGTGGCTGTGAGCAGCCTGCTCTGGTGTGAGGTGTCCCTGCCCAGGCAGGGGATTGGAACTGGATGATCCTTGAGGTCCCTTCCAACCTAACAATTCTATGATTGATGTCCCATCCCTCCTCCTCCACTGACCACAGGGCTTCAGAGCAGAAGGGTGATGGAGATGCCAAGCTCCAGTTTTCCTCCAAGCTCCTACACAGTCCATCTTTCTAAAGGTGGTGGTGGTGGTCTGCAATTTCCAGTGCCTCCCTCAGAGATCCTTGGAAAGAATTGCTGGCTTCATTGCTCATCCATGCAACTCCTGTAGCTGGGTGCTGCCATCACCTCCCAAGGAGCAGGAGCTGGCTGCTGGGCCCCAAAAGCACAAGGATCCCATTGTGGCCAATGGTGTTGCTCCCATGAAGGCCTTAAATAGACACAGCAGATGGTGTTAAAATTAAACCCAGCAGCTTGGGCTATGTGTGCTGTGGGCAGGCTGCTTCCCAGCACTGTGGTTCTGCACTACAGCCAGGGAAGGGATGGAGGGGGGGGGTGGGGGTGTGGGGGGTTGTCCACAAAGATGCTGCAGGCTGATGGGACCAACTTTTCCTCCCTGGTGGGCATCCTCCTCAGCTTTGCTGCTGCTGAGCCTGCTGAAGGCTTTCTGAGAAGTGGAGTTGTTCAATTTTCTGCCAAATGTGGGGAGGCTCTTTGCTGCTTCCTCTTCTGCATCTTCCTCTGGGACTGCCCAGAAGACAGCAAATAGACTTAAATTAAGCAGCAAGCAAACAGCACCACCGAAAGCCTTACTCAAGAGCTGTGTTCAGTGGGCCCTGAGTGTGTTGCAACCACAGAAGGTACTGCAAGAGGCAGCTGGGAGGAGAGATGGTGCCCTGAGAGTGATGCTGTTGGAAGGGTTTCCTGCTCTAGCATGGGGTGGGGATTGGATTAGATGATCTTCAGAGGTCCTTTCCATCCCTCACCATGCTGGGATGCTATGATTCTCTCCTGCCTTGTCCTGGGCTTGATTAGATGATCTTCAGAGTCCTTTCCATCCCTCACCATGCTGGATGCTATATTCTCTCCTGCCTTGATCCTGCTTGGCTTACTGATCTTCAGAGTCCGTTCCTCCATCCCCACCATGCTGATGCTATGATTCTCTCCTGCCTTGAGCCTGGCTGGATTATTTCTCAGAGGTCCTTCTACCCCCACCATGCTGGGATGCTATGATTCTCTCCTGCATTGATCCTGGCTTGGATTAGATGATCTTCAGAGGTCCTTTCTACCCCCCACCATGCTGGGATGCTATATTCTGTCGCCTGCTTGATCCTGCTGGATTAGATGATCTTCAGAGGTCCTTTCCTCCATCCACCATGCGGGATGCTATGATTCTGTCCTGCCTTGATCCTGGCTTGGATTAGATGATCTTCAGAGGTCCTTTCTACCCCCACCCCTGGATGCTATCATTCCCCTCCTGCCTTGATCCTGGCTTGGATTATATGATCGTCAGAGGTCCTTTTAACCCCCCACCATGCTGGGATGCTATGATTCTCTCCTGCCTTGATCCTGGCTTGGATTAGATGATCTTCAGAGGTCCTTTCTACCCCCCACCATGCTGAGATGCCATGATTCTGTCCTGCCTTGATCCTGGTGCCCACGAGAGCAGGTGAGCACATGTCCTGAGACTCAGTCTCCCTAAAAATAGCAGCAGTGGCCCCTCCATGTGATGGTCCAAGCCTAAAATAGAAGCTGGGGAGAGGCTGCCCTGCAAAGGGCTCCTTTCTCTGTGTGCAGAGCTGCTCAAGAGCTGGGCAGGCATGGATCCAACCACAGTGCCTTTGTAGCCCCGTGGTGGGACTCAATGGGCATGGGCAACTGTGTCATGGGGTCCAGATACCCCCCAAATTCTGTGGGGTTGCTGCTCAATTGACCTTGAGTGGATTTTGCTCAGGCTCCTCCAGTCAGGGGTTGGTTTATGGGGTGGGGTAGCAGGATCCCCACAGCACGCTATGTCTCCCATTCTTTGTCTGTTCCCCATGATGGCCACAGCAGATGAGAGCCACAGAGATACCTCAGAGCAAGTCCCCACCAGTGGTGGAGGAAACCCATTTTGAAAGTTGTTTTCTGGGTCATTATTCTTGCTCTCAGCTCCCAGCAGCAAGGCCACAGGGACCTGTGCAGGGTCCCACCCTGGAATCCTTTTGTTTCCAAAAAGCACTTGTTCTCAATATGGGGCTTGTGAGTTCACTTCCTTCCCCTCCTGCTCCAAAATAACCTTTGTGTTGTCAGGGAGATTCACAGCATCACAGAATCCCAGCGTGGTGAGGGTGGGAAGGGGCCTCTGGAGATCATCCAGTCCAAACCCCCTCCTAAAGCAGGGCACCCACAGCAGCTTGCCCAGGAGCACCATGGCATGGGGGTGGGGAGGGGGTGGGAGGGTAGAAACTCTCTGGAGAAGGAGACTTCACCACCAGTCTGGGCAGCCTGCTCCAGAGCTCCAGCACCCTCACAACAAAGAACTTTCTCCTCATACTCAAATGGAACCTCCTGGATTCCAGTTTGTGTCCCTTGGCCCATATTGCCATTGTCCCTGGGCACCACTCAGCAGATGCCAGCCCCATCCTCTTGCTTCCCACAGCCTCTTCAGCTCTTGCTGAGCATTGCTCAGCTCCCCTCTGGGGCTGCACTTCTGCAGGCTCTCAGCCCCAGGGCTCTCAGCCTTTGCTCCTGACAGAGCTGCTCCAGGCCCCTCAGCCTCTTTGTACCCTCTGTTGGACTCTCTCCAGTACTTTCCAGTCTCTCTTGAACTGGGGAGCCCAGGAACTGGACCCAGGACTCCAGATGTGACCTCACTATGGCAGAGTAGAGTGGGAGGAGAACCTCCTTCAACCTGCTGCTGGCCCCCTGAGATGACCCAGGGGATGGAGACTGGAGGGCAGATGGACCCCAGAAAGCCGCAGCTCCCTGTGGATGGCAAGAGGTGGGGGATGTTCCTTGTCCAGCTCAGCCCAGGAAGCAGGAGATTTGCTCAGCTGCAGGCTGCCCAGAGAGGGCTGGAAGAGCACACAAGCAATGCCAGGATGAGTCCAGCTTATACATTGCCTCCTGGAGACATCCATCTACATTAACATTTCAAAGGGTTGAGAACCTCCCCAGAACCCTCTTTAGACCTCAAACTGACCACATTCCTGTCTGGATGAGCAGATGAGGATGAGAAGTGCAGCACTACACCCTCACAACACCTCAACCCCACCCCTGGGGACCCATCATGCTTCCTGCCCTTTGGATAATGTTGGTGGCATCCTCTTGCTCCTAAGTCATCCCTTAGCAGCTTCCCCCCAAGGATACAAACCCTGTTTGAAGCTGACCAACAGAAAGTCCACTTAAATTCTCCCTAAATATCAGAGAACCATTTAGGTTGGAAAAGACCTTCAAGATCATGGAGTCCAACCACAAACCCAATGCTGCCAAGTCCACTCAACCATGTCTCTGAGCACATCATCTGCAGGGGTTTAAGCATCTCCAGGGGTGGTGAGAGAAATGCAGATTTGATGGGTGGACTGCTCAGTGGGTAAGGAATTGGCTGGATGGTCACATCCAGAGGGTGCTGCTCAATGGTTTGAAGTCCAGATGGAGAGCAGTGCCAAGTGGTGTCCCTCAGGGGTCTGTGCTGGGACCTGTGCTGGTTAATATCTGTATCAATGCTAGAGACAGCAGGATACAGGCACCATCAGCAGTGTGCAGGTGGCACCAAGCTGAGTGGTGCTGTGGATGCACCAGAGGGACAGGATGGCAGCCAGAGGGACCTGGGCAGGCTGGAGAGGTGAAGCCCAGGTGAACCTCAGGAGGTTCCACAGGAGCAAGTGCAGGGCTCTGCCCCTGGGCTGGAACCATCCTCACTATCAATACAGACTGGGGGAGGAGGGGATGGAAAGCAGCCCTGAGGAAAGGACTTGGGGGTGCTGGGGGAGAAAAGCTGGACAGGAGCAGGCAGTGTGAGCTTGCAGCAGAGAAGGCCAAGGGCAGCCTGGGCTGCAGCCAAAGCAGCGTTGGCAGCAGAGGCAGAGAGGGGATTCTGCCACTTTGCTCTGCTCTGGGGAGACCTCAGCTGCAGTGCTGGGTGCAGGTCTGGAGCCCTCAGCACAGGAAGGACCTGGAGCTGCTGGAGCAGGTGCAGAGGAGGGCCAGGGAAATGCTCAGGGGGTTGGAGCAGCTCTGCTGTGAGGCCAGGCTGAGGGAGCTGGGGGTGTTCAGCCTGGAGAAGAGAAGGCTCCAGGGAGACCTAATTGCAGCCTGCCAGTACCTGAAGGAGTCTACAGGAAGGATGGAAAGAGACTGTTTGCAGAGGCCTGCAGGGACAGGAGAAGAGGCAATGGCTTCAAACTAGAGCAGAGCAGATTCAGATTGGATGTGAGGAACAATTTCTGCACCATGAGGGTGGTGGAACACTGGAACAGGTTGCCCAGGGAGGTGGTTGAGGTCCCCATCCCTAGAGGTATTGAAGGTGAGGCCGGACAGGGCTCTGAGCAACCTGATGTAGTTGAGGATGTTCCTGCTGAGTGCAGAGGGGGTGGTCTGGATGAGCTTTGGAGGTCCTTTCCAACCCAGACCATTCCATGATTCTATGGTGACTCCACAGCTACCTTGGGTAGGAACCCTGCAGAGGATGGATGCATTTCAGCTGCTCCTTTTCACAATCTGCCCTATCAACCTAGCTCCATTTTCTTGCACTTTGCTGCATTTTCTCATTTGAAACACCAATTAACCCCAAAATGGCTTCATGAACCCTACCCTGAGGAGTGCAGAGCTCTGCAACCTGCACCTGGTCATGACTGGATTGGGGTCAGAGCCACAGGAGAGGTGGGGAGCTTGCTCCACAGGAGTTTCCCTTAGGGAAATGCAGGCTGATGGTTGGTTCTCCAGCCTGGATGACTGTTTCATGGAATCATGGAATGGTCTGGGTTGGAAGGCACCTCCAAATATCATTTAGTCCAACCCCCAAACCAGGAGGAAGAGGAGGCACTTGCCTCCTCATGCCCAAACCATGATAGCCCTTCCCTGAGAAGTAAGACCAGCCCAAGGGCTTGCTCCCATCTGGTGTCCTTGTCAGGAGGCCAATATTGTTATCTAGGGCCTGGCTGCTGCTTCTCAGCTGGATCTGGGACAGCACATTTAAAATAACTCTCCCACCACTCCCACCTCCTAAAGGTCACAGTTCAGGATTCATCTGGAGTCTCTCAGGCCACTTTCTTGGCTTGGGATTGCTAATGGCACCAATGTGGAGCAAAAGCCTGGAGGCTCTAGGTGTGCCCTCTCAGTGCTGGAGACCCCTTGGCCAGGAGTGGGGCTTGACACCAGGACCCCGTTCAGCATCCTTGGTGAGTTCTCATCCAGACTTCTCTAAAGAGATGCCAATTCCTCCAGGTCAAACGGTTCACTGCTTGCAGATCTGCTTCTGGCTCTTGGCCAAGCAGGCTTGGGAAGTCCAGGTTTGCAAAACAAGCTCTGGAGGCAATGATGTTTATTTGACCAACTCATGCAGTTGGTCCTGGGGTTGGTTTTTTGCCAAGACAAGTCCTGGGATCAAAGGAAAGGGTTTCCAAGGTAAACAGAAGTGGAGTCATTGAGTGTTGATGAAGTGAGTGTTGGTCAGGTCATCTCCAAATGTGCCTGAGGAGCAGCAGATGTGGAGGCAAGGAGAAAGGGAAGGGGAAGAGAAATTATGAAATCATAGAATCACAGAATGCATTGGGTGGGAAGGGACCCTCAGAGGCCATTTTGTTCACCCCCCCTGCACTCAGCAGGTACATCCTCAACTAGATCAGGTTGCTCAGGGCTCTGTCAAGTTTGACTTTGAATGTCTCCAGGGATGGAGCCTCCACCACATCTCTGGGCAACCTGTTCCAGTGCCTCACTGCCCTCCCTGTGCAGAGCTTCTCCTGATGTCCAACCCAAATCTGCCTTGCTCCAGTTCCAAGCCATTGCCCCTCGTCCTCTCACTCCAGGCCCTGCTGAGCAGTCCCTCCCCAGCCTTCCTGCAGGTCCCCTTCAGATACTGAAATGCAGCTCTGAGGTCTCCCTGGAGCCCTCTTTTCCCCAGGCTGAACAGACCCAACTCTTCCAGCCTGTCCTCAGAGCAGAGGTGCTCCAGCCCCCTCATTTTTGTGGCCTTCCTCTGGACCTGCTCCATCAGGTCTCTGTCTCTCTTGTGTTGGGGTCCCATATTTGGACACAGCCCTGCAGGTGAGGTCTCCCCAGAGCAGAGCAGAGGGGCAGGATCCTCTCTCTCCAGCTCTGGCCAAGCTGCTTTGGATGCAGCCCAGGCTCCCCTTGGCCTTCTGGGCTGCCAGTGCCCATTGCTGGTTCCTGTCCAGCTTCTCCCCCAGCAGCACCCCCAAGGCCTTCTCTGCAGGACTGCTCTCAACCTCATCCTCCCCCGGCCTGCATTGCTAATGAGGATTGCCCTGACCCAGGAGCTGGTCTTTGCAATTCTCCTTGCTGAACCTCATGATGGTGTCTTGATGTCATTAGTCCCAAGGAAAGACAGAAATAGCTGATAGTTTGTGGTGCAGAAGGTGGAGAAGGAAGGAGAGCAGGACCTGAACCTGTGGCCCCCAGGTTTGGAAGAAACAGCTTCTGACACACTTTAACTAGAAGGGCTCATCCCCTGTGCTCTTCCCCATGAGGGTGGTGAGACACTGGCACAGGTTGCCCAGGGAGGGAGGTGGAAGCCTCATGCCTGGAGGTTTTGAAGGCCAGGCTGGATGTGGCCCTGAGCAACCTGCTGTAGTGTGAGGTGTCCCTGCCCATGGCAGGGGGGTTGGAACTGGCTGATCTCTGAGGTTCCTTCCAACCCTGAGAGTTCTGTGGTTCTGTGTCCCCCAGGGCTGCTCCTGGTGCCAGTGGAGTTTTTCCAGGAGAAGTGGTGGTGGTTCTCCTTGGGATGGCTGCCTTTGTTCTCTTCCCATGGTAAAGGCCAAGGACATCTGCTTGGGTGGGACTTGATTATCATGGCAACACCACCAACATCACCACCACTGATGTTTCAGGTGGAGTAGAAGGGAAAACTGCTCCAGCATGGGCAGGCTGTGCAACCTCCATGCCTGAAGGCCTTCAAGAGACTGCTCCAGCATGGGCAGGCTGTGCAACCTCCGTGCCTGAAGGCCTTCAAGAGACTGCTCCAGCATGGGCAGGCTGTGCAACCTCCATGCCTGAAGGCCTTCAAGAGACTGCTCCAGCATGGGCAGGCTGTGCAACCTCCATGCCTGAAGGCCTTCGAGGGACTGCTCCAGCATGGGCAGGCTGTGCAACCTCCATGCCTGAAGGCCTTCAAGAGACTGCTCCAGCATGGGCAGGCTGTGCAACCTCCATGCCTGAAGGCCTTCGAGGGACTGCTCCAGCATGGGCAGGCTGTGCAACCTCCATGCCTGAAGGCCTTCGAGGGACTGCTCCAGCATGGGCAGGCTGTGCAACCTCCATGCCTGAAGGCCTTCAAGGGACTGCTCCAGCATGGGCAGGCTGTGCAACCTCCATGCCTGAAGGCCTTCAAGGGACTGCTCCAGCATGGGCAGGCTGTGCAACCTCCATGCCTGAAGGCCTTCAAGGGACTGCTCCAGCATGGGCAGGCTGTGCAACCTCCATGCCTGAAGGCCTTCAAGGGACTGCTCCAGCATGGGCAGGCTGTGCAACCTCCATGCCTGAAGGCCTTCAAGAGACTGCTCCAGCATGGGCAGGCTGTGAAACCTCTATTCTTGAGCTGCCCCTGCCATGACCAGGATGTTAGATGGAAACCTCCTGAGGTCCCTTCCAACCTGAGTTACTTCTCCTCTGATCAGAGAATCCCAGAAGACCAGGATCAGGCTGAATGTGCTGAGACATGGCAGTGAAGGAGCAGCACCATGGCCTGCTCTGTTGTAGATCCACTGTGCCGAGCCCTAAGCCTCCTGTCTCAAACTGTGTGAGTGCCAGGGAGTGTTGCTGCCACCAGGAGATAACCAGGGCCACTTTTGTTTGTTAGCTGCCACCTGAATCTCACCCTGCAAGCTCTCACCAAAGCCAGCAAGTGGTGCTTGGCTTGGTAGCTCCTAGTATGGCATTGTGCCAGGTATTGGAGGCATCCATAGGGAGACCTCACTGCCTCTTGCCAACATGATCCTTCCATTTACCACTGCTGCTTCCTCACAGTCTCTGGACTATGTCTTGGCATCTTGTACCTCATTTAATATGAGGATGTGCCAGGCTTAGAGATCTAGTGACCCAAGGGGCCTTTGACACATGGCAGAGGGTCTCCTGCCAAGCAAGAAGGCTCTTAGAATGATAGAATCACAGAATTGTCAGGGTTGGAAGGGTCCTCAAGGACCCAGTTCCAGCCCCCCTGCCATGGGCAGGGACACCTTACACCAGAGCAGGTTGCTCACAGCCACATCCAGCCTGGCCTTCAAAACTTCCAGGGATGAGGCTTCCACCACCTCCCTGGGTGACCTGTGCCAGGCTCTCACCACCCTCATGGGGAAGAACTTCTTCCTAACATCCAATCTCAATCTCCCCACTTCTAGTTTTACTCCATTCCCCCCAGTCCTATCACTCCCTGACACCCTCAAAAGTCCCTCCCCAGATGGTGAAGTCTTGGTCTTCCTTCCAGCAGTTTGAGCTGGTCTTTTTGGAAAGGAGAACCTGAGCTGGCCTTGTCTGGGTTGCAAAGTGAATGGGTGGAAGCTGGCCGCCAGCAGATACTTCCCAGTTTGTTCCAAGTCAAAGCCCTGGGCATATAGTGAGAGTTGGACCATGCACAAAGTCTGCTGTGGATGAGACCCCTCCTGGAGTATCATGTGCAGCTCTGGAGGCCTCAGCACAGCACAGACAGGGACCTGTTGGAGCAGGGCCAGAGGAGGCCACAGCCATGGTGGGAGGGCTGGAAGCTGTGAGGCCAGGCTGGGAGAGTTGGGGTTGTTCAGCCTGGATAAGAGAAGGCTCCAGGGAGACCTTCTGATGGTCTTGCAGGACTTGAAGAAGCCAAGGAGAAAACTTTTGACAGACAGGGCCTATAGGGGCAGGCCAAGGGGGGATGGTTTGGAACTCAAAGAAGGAGGTTCAGACTGGAGAGAAGGAAGGCATGTTTGACACTGAGGGTGGTGAGAGCCTGCCCCAGGTTGCCCAGAGAGGTGGGAGATGCTCCATCCCTGGAGCCATTCCAGGTCAGGTTGTGTGGGACTGTGAGCAACCTGCTCTAGTTGCAGATGTCCCTGCTGACTTCAGGGGGGCTGGAGTGGATGACCTTTAATGTCCCTTTGAACCCAAACCATTCTATGATTCTAAGGTACCTGTTGGAACCAGATGATTGGTTTTCTCCCTTTCTCTATCTGTCCAAATCATCATGGTGCAGCCTGGACAGGCGCAATTCCCACCAGGCCAGGTGTTCAAAGCCAAGTTGGACAGAGCCTTGAGCACCCTGGTCCAGTGGAAGGTGTCCCTGCTCATGGCAGGAGGGTTGGAATTAGATGATCTTTAAAGACCCTTCCAACCCAAACCGTTCTGTGGTTCTATGATTAGCAGATTGAAGGACACCCTGGACAGGGCTGACTATGACTTTACCCTCCAGCTGGTAGCTGTGATGAAAATTGATCCCACAGACTCATGTGGAAACACCAAATCACCTCACCACACAGGGATTTATCTCTTCCTGGTTGGAAAGCACCATGAGGAAGACCCTTCCCTGAGGCTAAGTGCCTGCAGGTGTTTCCTGGTGCTTCCAGCCAGGTTCTCCCCTTCCAATGCGTCATCCATGGGGTGACCATGGAAAAGCCTTGCTTGGAGCCACAGTGAGGACCTTTGGGGCTCTATGATTTTGTTTTTATTCAGAATCAATAGGCCATCTGATAAGAAAAAGCCCAGGAATAAATATTTGGAGGAGCAAAGGAAGTGGATGGAGATCTGCCTCCAGATAGGTGGCCACCAGGGAGAGGGATTGCCTCCTTTCTAGTTTCCATAGGAGTGAGTCACTCACCTTCCTGTGGCAGGAGGAGAGCCTCCTGTTTCCCTGGAGCACTACGGATTGGCTCTCCACCAACCTGTCCTTTGTAATGAAGCAGCTATTTGGGGATACAGCGGCCTGCTTCTGCCTATGGGTCCCAGGGGATCAGCAGCGTGGGCTGGGGAATCCCCAGCACAGCAGTGGTCATGGAATCAGAGTGGACTGGGTTGGAAAAGACCTATAAAGGTCATCCTGTACTGAGCAGGACATCTTCAACTAGATCAGGTTGCTCAGAGCCTCATCCAACCTGACTATGGATTGTTCACCCCACTTGTGCCCCACCATGAAGTCAACAACTTGGAGTTATTCAGTGATAGAGCAGGAGGAAATGGCCCTCAAGCTGCACCAGGGGAGGTTTGGGTTGGACATGAGGAACAATTTCTTCCCTTTTTGGGGTGTTAAGGCCTGGCCCAGGCTGCCCAGAGCAGTGGTGGAGTCTCCATCCCTGGAGGGATTTCAGCGCCACAGAGGTGTGGTACTGAGGGCCACGGTTTGGTAGTGACTTGGAAGTGTTGGGTTAAAGGTTGGACTTGATGGTGTTGAAGGTCTCTTCCAACCAAAACAGTTGTGTGCTTCTGTGATTAGTCAGCAGAGCAGCCTCTGCATGACCTCACAGTAACCAGAGTGACAGATCTGTGGTCACCTTCACGGGCCAGCAGCAGGTGGGACACAGTCGTCTCACACTGACATGGTTTTAGGGCTTCCAGGGGACCTGTTGGCAGGCTGAGAGGTGTCCTCTGCCCCAAAACTCCTCTCCCACAGTAACCCTAAACCCCAGCTGGGCAGTGTGACAGGGGTGAAAGGGCAGGAGGATGGGACCAGCCTCCCCAGCACTCAAGGCATGAGGTGTGCACCAAGCTTGGGCCTCTTCCAAGATGTCCATGAGGTCTGTGATGGGTGGAGAGCAGCACCACAGCTGCAGGGGTTGCTCTGGAGGAAGGTGTCCTTGCTCTGGGACTCAGGGTGGGAGCAGTGATACCCATGGTCACAGAACCACAGTATCATAGAATGGTTTGGGAGGGAGGGGACCTTTAAAAGTCACCTGTTCCAATTCCCCTGCAGTGAGCAAGGACATCCCCAACTAGCTCAGGTTGCCCAGAGCCCTGTCCAGCCTCACCTCAAATATCTCCAGGGATGGGGTCCTCCACCATCTCCCTGGGCAACCTGTTGCAGTGTTCCACCACCCTCATGGTGCAGAACTTCTTCCTAATGTCCAGCTTCTTCCTAAGGTCCTGTTATCATGTCTGTGTATGCTCACTGGCCACACTGCTTAAATTCTTCCCAGACAGAGTAATTTGCCGCTGGGATGTGCTGCCCAGAGAGGTGGTGGAGTCACCATCCTGGAGGGGTTCAAAACAGGATTGGATGTGGCACTGGGAGCCATGGCTTAGTTGTCAGGAGGTGTTAGGGATTAGGGAATAGGTTGGACTTGGTGATCTCTGAGGTCTTTTCCAAGCTGGTTGATTCCGTGATTCTATTCAACACCATCCCTGAGCCTGTGCCTCAGTTTCCCCATCTCTTAAGGTGACTATGGAGCCAGAGGAATCACAGAATATAATGGGTTGGAAAGAATCCTCAGAGGTCATCTTGACCTTTAAAAGTCACCTGTTCCAACTCCCCTGCAGTGAGCAGGGACATCCCCAACCAGATCAGGCCGCTCAGGGCCCCACCAAGTTTGACCTTGAATATCTCCAGGGGTGGGGCCTCCACCACCTCCCTGGGCAACTTGTTGCAGTGTTCCACTCCCTTCATAGTAAAGAAGTTCTTCCTAATGTCCAGCTCCTTCCTAAGGTCCTGCCTTCATGTCTGTGCATGCTTACTGTCCACACTGGTTGCTCACCGCCGTCCCTGAGCCTCAGTTTCCCCTTCTGTTAAAGTTGACTCTGGAGCCAGGAGAGTCATAGAATGCACTGGGTTGGAAGGGACCCTCAAAGATCATCTTGTCCAACTCCCCTGCAATGAGCAGGGACATCCTCAACTAGATCAGGCTGCTCAGAGCCCCATCAAGCCTGACTTTGAATGTTTCCAGGGGTGGGGCCTCCACCACCTCTCTGGGCAACCTGTTGCAGTGTTCCACCCCCCTCATAGTAGAGAACTTCCTAACATCCAGCTCCTTCCTAAGGTCCTGCCCTCATGTCTGTGTATGCTCAACACCATCCCTGAGCCTGTGCCTCAGTCTCCCCACCTGCTAAAGATGAGTATGGAGCAGGTAGCACAGCTCCACAACTCCTCAAGAGCCCAGAGCCAAGGCATGCCTGGGGAAGGAAGCAGAATGATTTAATGAGGTTGGCTAATAACATTTCCACAACCTTTTCCTGTTGTTTACAGCAGCCAGGGAATCATTGTCCACGTTTCCATACTTTGCTCCTCCCCACTTTTGAGGAGCAACCTAAGAAAATGGGGTGACAGGAGCAGGACTGAGGCTCTGCTCTGCTCTGGATACCACCCCCGTGGCCTCTGTGAACCCCAGGAGATGCTCTACAGGGAGGGTGGAGCTGCTGGTGACTTCATCTCTGCTGCACTATGAGCTGGTGAGGCCTCAAAGGATGGTAGGCACCTTGGAGTAGGTGGAAGGGGGCTCCCAATAGAGGTGGGTGCAGGATTCCAGAGGATCCCTGGGGGATATGGCAAGGGAGAAACTTGTTGGCTTCAGAGCACGTTGGTCATGGATGAAGTCAACTCCTTGCCAAGTGGAGGAAATGAGACATCCCTTGGCTGTTGGTGGAGCAAACAAAAGGCTCAGTAAATGCTGAGGAGCATGGGGAGAGCAGGGGGTGCTCAGGGTGAGGCACACCTGTGTCCTCCATCCCTGCTTCCAGGATAGCAGGTCCTGAGTGGCTTTGGCACAGCATGGAGCACCTGGAGAACTGCAGCCAGGGGCGTCCTCTGCAATCTCCACTCCAAGTCTGCTTCAAGCCTGATGTTCACCAAGGTCAGGCTATACCAAAGAGAGGCTTCACTGTCTCCAAAGATGGAGATTTTCCTGATCTCTGGGCCACCATCCAAGGTTTGATTACCCTTTGGGGTCTTTTTCCCTGTATCTAATGGAAGTTTCCCTGTTTGCAGCCTGTGCCACTGCTTCTTGTCACATCACTGGGCATCTCCATCTCCACACAGTAGGAAGCTGCAGGCCTCAATAAAAGCCCCCTTGGCTTTTTCCTCTCTTGTTGCATATCCATCTCTCAGCCTCTCTTTCCATGCCCTGAGTTCCAACTTGAGGACCCCTCTGGACAGTTCTGCCACTCGCTGGCTGGTACTGGAGAGACCCAAACTGGAGCTACTGCTCAGCTGTGGTCTCACCAGAGCCAAAGAGTGCAGGAATCTCTGCCCTGGCCCTCCTGCCTGTACTCTGTAAATCCACATTTCTGATTTGGATCACAGGCTCACAGGATATTAGGGGTTGGAAGGGACCTCTGGATATCATTGAGTCCAAGCCCCCTGACAGAGCAGGACCATAGAATCTAGCACAGGCCACAGAGGAACACATCCAGAAAGGGCTTGAAAGTCTCCAGAGAAGACTCCACAACCTCTCTGGGCAGCCTGCTCCAGGGCTCTGTGACCCTCCCAGTGAAGAAGTTCCTCCTCATGTTGAGGTAGAACCTCCTGTGCTGTAGTTTATATCCATTGCCCCTTGTCCCATTGCTCCCCTTGGCAGAAATTTGTGCCCAGCAACTGAGGTGACCACAAACTGAGGCCTTGAGCAACCTGGTCTAGTGGAAGGTGTCCCCACCAATACCAGGGGGTTTGGAACTAGATGATCATTAAAGCCCCTTCCCACCCAAACCATTCTGTGAATCTATGAACTGCTTCCATCTGGTCACCCCTTCCTGTCCTGTCACATGCATCCAGTTCCAACCCCCCTGCCATGGCCAGGGACACCTCACACTACAGCAGGTTGCTCACAGCCACCTCCAGCCTGGCCTCAAAAACCTCCAGGGATGAGGCTTCCACCACCTCCCTGGGCAACCTGTGCCAGTGTCTCACCACCCTCATGGGGAAGAACTTCTTCCTACCAGCCAATCTGAATCTACCCACTTCTAGTTTTGTTCCATTCCCCCCAGTCCTATGTCTCCCTGACACCCTGAAAAGTCCCTCCCCAGCTTTCCTGTAGCCCCCCTTCAGATACTGGATAGGCCACAAGAAGGTCTCCTCTCTGGAGACTTTCAAAGCCAAGCTGGACATGTTCCTATGTGACCTGCCCTAGGTGATGCTGCTTTGGCAGGGGGGTTGGATTGGATGATCTCTGGAGGTCCCCTCCAACCCTGAACATTCTGTGATTCTCCATCCCATCATGGAGGTGGTTACAAGAGTAATGCAGGTTATTGAGAGTGCATTTGAGCATGCCCAGGTCCTCCAGCCCTCCCTGGAGCATGCATGGGAGGTTGCCAGAAGTGTAGCTGCAGTGGGAGATTAATGGCCCAGAGGAGCAGAGACTTGGTTAACTCTTGACAGCCCTTCTCCTCCCAGCTCTCTGATTTCACAGGATCACAGTGTCACAGTACATTGGAGGTAGGAAGGGACCTCAAGAGATCATCCAGTCCAACCCCCCCCTGCCAAAGCAGCATCACTTATATGGTAGTCCACACAGGAAGGCATCCAGGTGGGTTTGGAAAGTCTCCAGAGAAGAAGACTCCACAACCTCTCTGGGCAGCCTGCTCCAGGGCTCTGGCACCCTCACAGTAAAGAAATTTCTCTTCATGTTGAGCTGAAACCTTCTGTTTGCTTCTCAAAGAGTTCATCAGCAGGCAAAAGAGAAGAAAACTCATCAGGAGTTTGCACTTGGCTCTCAGAGGAGTTTCCTCCTCCTCAACCATGTGTGCCAAGGTCTTGTGGGGTCAGCTGGGCACTGCTCACACTTGGGGGCTGCCTCCCTGCTGCCAGCTCCTTATCTGAAGGCTTCTCCTCACAGGATGGTGGCCCTGAGCCCTGTCCCACCAGCGTGGCCTTGCAGTGTTGGGCCAAAGGTTGGACTAGATGATCTTGAAGGTCTCTTCCAACCAAATATACTCTGTGGTTGCATGAAACATCAGCTGCCTCCTGCCCCCTCAGCCTCTGGGCATTCCTTGCCTGCCTCCATCCCAAGCACCAACCAAATGTCCTTTCAGTTGTGGACATCTTGTCTTTCTGCTGTGGTTCAATGCCCATGACAGTGCTGATGGATGTTCCTTGGTTGGAAATCGCTCTTCCCTGACTCTCAGAAGGGTCCAGAGAGCATGGATTCAACTGCAGACCCTCTCCAGGGATGAGGTTAGAGTCAGGGCTGGGGTGAGGGTTAGGGCAGGGGTTAGGCAATGCTCCCTAGGGAGATCCAGTATTTTGTGGAGGTCCCACACAGATGCATTACTTCAGAAGGGGATGGCCCCTGGCCCCCACACTCACATCAATTTTGGAGTTGACCTGTCCTGATTTCCTCAGCCTTGGTTGTCCCTATAAACACCTACAGGGGTCTCCCAGGTCAAATTCATCTCCTGAAGGCATCATCTCAGCTTGCCAGGGTGCTGGGCCAGCTCACTGCAACTCCACTATCACTTAGAAAGGTTGGAGCAGATCACAGTATCACCAAGGTTGGAAGAGACCTCAAAGATCATCCAGGCCAGCCTGTCACCACAGACCTCATGACTAGACCATGGCACCAAAGTGCCACATCCAATCCCCTCTTGAACACCTCCAGGGATAGCGACTCCACCACCTCCCTGGGCAGCACATCCCAATGGCGAACGACTCTCTCAGTGAAGAACTTTCTCCTCACCTCCAGCCTAAACTTCCCCTGGTGCAGCTTGAGACTGTGTCCTCTTGTTCTGGTGCTGGGTGCTAGAGAGAAGAGACCAACCCCCACCTGGCTACAACCACCTTTCAGGTAGTTGTAGAGAGCAATGAGGTCTTCCCTGAGCCTCCTCTTCTCCAGGCTAAACAACCACAGCTCCCTCAGCCTCTCCTCACAGGGCTGTGCTCAAGGCCTCTCCCCAGCCTTGTTGCCCTTCTCTGGACAGGTTCAAGTGTCTCAATGTCCTTCTTAACCTGAGGGGCCCAGAACTGGACACAGTACTCAAGGTGTGGCCTAACCAGTGCAGAGTCCAGGGGCACAATGACCTCCCCTGCTCCTGCTGGCCACACTCTTCCTAATGCAGGCCAGGATGCCATTGGCCTTCTTGGCCACCTGGGCACACTGCTGGCTCTTGTTTAGGCAGCTGTCTACCAGCACCCCCATGTCCCTCTCTGTTTGGGAGCTCTCCAGCCACTCCAACCCCAGCCTGTAGCTCTGCATGGGGATGATCCTTGGGGTCTTCCAACATGGCATTCTGTGACTCTGGTCTTCCCTGACCAGCCAGTGAAATCAAAGAGCACAACAGGTGCTCTCCCTTAGTAGTAAACACTGAGCAGCACTGCTAGGATGAAACCACAACTCCTTGATTCAGACCCTGTGTTTCGAAATAAGTGACCATTTCTTTCTTGCCTTAGGCAAATCCAACTCTCAGTTAACTGAAGAAACTTCTGCTCCTTGCAGTGGGGTCAGAATGGAATTGTTTCTGAAGTACATCTGCATGCAGTTCACCAAAACACTGAGGTGGAAGGCTTGGGTCTACTTACCCCTGCTGCTTTGGATGCTCCATCACTGTATTTTGAGACAGCAGCAATCTCAAGACACACTGCATCTTCATGGCCAGCTTTTAGAGGTCAGCATCGAGGCCACATTCCTGTGCCACTCAAGGACATCCTTCTTTGGGGTCCCTGTGCAAGGGCTGGAGCAAGGTGCCCCAAAGAAGACAGTGATGGAGAGCTTTGAGGAGTGGGACAAAGGTAAGCCATGGAGGGCTGACAAAAGCATGGGCAAGGCAAAGGGCTCAGAGGAGAAGATTGATCCAAGGCACTGCCCAGCTCTGGTTAATGCCTTTTGCAACAGGAAAAGGGACCTTCAGGAGAGGAAAAGTGCTCCCACGTCCTGGCAAGGACAACCTTCACCCCTGGGCAGTGTTTCCTTCCTGACTTCAGCTGCTGAATCCAACTTGCTTGCAGCATGGGGATGCTCTGTGCCTACAAAGTTCACCTTGGCTGCTGCAGCCATGGAGGCTACTCATGTCCCAGAGCCATTAACACGTATCCCAGATGCTCTTCGGGAGCCAGGAGCTGGGGGTGTTGATGGCAGGAGACTGCTCAGGGCGTTCCCTTGCTGCAGGGCTTCCCCATCCTGTCCCAGCATGAGTTAGAGGCTGCTGAGATCAGCAAACTGAGCTAGGCACGGCCAATGAATCAGAGGTTCTCCTCAATGCAGCCAGCTCTATATAATATTTTGGGGGAAGTCTGGGCATGTAGAAAAGCAAAACACCAGCTGTGCAACTTGTCCATGAAGAAAGAAGTAGAAAGCAGGGATGGAAAAGCTTGAATTCCATGGCTGGATGCACAGAATGGTTAGAAGGACAAAATCCTCACTATCAATACAGACTGGGGGAGGAGGGGATGGAAAGCAGCCCTGAGGAAAAGGACTTGGGGGGTGCTGGAGGGGAGAAGCTGGACAGGAGCAGGCAGTGTGAGCTTGCAGCAGAGAAGGCCAAGGGCAGCCTGGGCTGCAGCCAAAGCAGCGTTGGCAGCAGAGGCAGAGAGGGGATTCTGCCACTTTGCTCTGCTCTGGGGAGACCTCACCTGGAGTGCTGGGTGCAGGTCTGGAGCCCTCAGCACAGGAAGGACCTGGAGCTGCTGGAGCAGGTGCAGAGGAGGGCCAGGGAAATGCTCAGGGGGTTGGAGCAGCTCTGCTGTGAGGCCAGGCTGAGGGAGCTGGGGGTGTTCAGCCTGGAGAAGAGAAGGCTCCAGGGAGACCTAACAGCAGCCTGCCAGTACCTGAAGGAGTCTACAGGAAGGATGGAAAGAGACTGTTTGCAAAGGCCTGCAGTGACAGGGGCAATGGCTTCAAACTAGAGCAGAGCAGATTTTGGAGGTCCCTTCCAGCTTGGGCCATTCTGTGATTCTGTGATTTAGAGGCCATTCAGTCCAACCTCCAGCAGTCATCACGGACATCATCAACTAGAGCAGGTTGCTCAGAGCCCCAAACAACCTGAACTGCAATGGTTCCAGGGATGGGTCATCTCCCACCTCTCTGGGCAGCAAGCAATGGGGGTCTCACCATCCTCCACAGAAAGCATTTCTTCCCTCCATCCAGTCTGAATCTTTTAGTTTTAAACCATCGCTCCTTGTCCTGTCACAGCAGGCCCTGCTAAAATAGTTTATCTTTCTGGGGGTACTGGAAGGTCACAAGAAAGCCTCCCTGGAGCTTTCCCTTCTCCAGACTGAACACCCCCAACTCTCCCAGCCTGGCCTCACAGCAGAGGGCTTCCAGCCCTCCCCATGGCTGTGGCCTCCTCTGGCCCTGCTCCAGCAGGTCCCTGTCTGTGCTGTGCTAAGGACTCCAGAGCTGTCCCAGCACTGCAGGTGGGGTCTGAGCAGAGCACAGCTGAGGGGCAGAATCCCCTCCCTGCCCCTGCTGCCCACACTGCTGGGGATCAGCCCAGCACAGGGCTGGCTCTGGGCTGGCAGTACTTGGTGCTGGCTCATCTCCAGCTTTGCACCCCCAAGTCCTTCTCTCTGCTGTGAGATCTTGGGCTTCATGGCACAATTTCACTCACATAAGCACTGGCCAGGCCCAACCCTTCTTCTGAGCTTTATCATGCCATGCATCTCCAGATGTTCATCTCCTTCCTCTCCATGGGCTGAAGGGGCAGGGTAGGACTCATGCTGGGACTTCCCAGATGATGAGATCCACCTCAGTCAGAGGGCAAAGTAAAAGGATTAAACCTTTCATGGTGTAAAAAAAAAACACAGCACAAAACCCACAACAAAACAAAACCCACCAAAATAAATCCTTGGTTCATTTCCCCTATGACTCAGAGATCAAAACTCACTCTCCAGAGTGGTGGTTATGTAAGAGTGGGCATGGCAAGTGGATCCTGCTGTTTGCCACCATAACCTGCCAACACTTCCTGGAGAACAACCTTGCACAGCACCAGCAGTGAGCTGGGAGCAGGAAAAGCAAATTTCTCTGGAGAAACAGCAGCTCCATCTCTGGAGACGTTCAAAACTCACCAGGATGTGCTCCTGTGTGACCTTCTTTAGGTGAACCTGCCTTGGCAGGGAGGTGGCTGGGGCCCCATCCCTGGAGAGATCTGAAGGGGGCCTACAAGAAAGCTGGGGAGGGACTTCTTAGGGTGTCAGGTAATGATAGGATTGGGGGGATGGAACAAAAATAGAAGTGGAGAGATTGAGATTGGATGTGAGGAAGAAGTTCTTCCCCACAAGGGTGGTGAGAGACTGGCACAGGTTGCTCAGGGAGGTGATGGAAGCCTCATGCCTGGAGGTTTTAAAGACCAGGCTGGAGGTGGCTGTGAGCAACCTGACTGAGTGTGAGGTGTCCCTGGCCATGGCAGGGGGTTTGGAACTGAAGGATCCTTGAGGTCCCTTCCAACCCTGACAATTCTGTGACTCTGTGATATTCAAGGCGCCGTGGTTTGGGAGAGCAATCCTCCCACCACGGGCAGGAATAACGACTCAGACAAACAGATTGCAAAAGTCATGGAAAGTTTAAATAGAAACCCAAAAAGGAACAACAATGAAAGTTTTACAGAGAACCACAGGCACCGTGACAAAGAGAGATCCCATCACCACCTGGGGGTACACCCAAACCCCCCCAGGGCTCTTTCTCCTCCCTCCAACCCAGCCTTGGGCCTGGGCAGGCCCAAGGGAGGCAAGCTCAAGCCATTTTACCTAGGCAGCAGCAGGGGACAAAAGAGGAAGTGAAGACCCTGGGGTCAGAGTGGCTGGAGAGCTACCAAACAGAGAGGGACCTGGGGGTGCTGGTTGACAGCTGCCTGAACATGAGCCAGCAGTGTGCCCAGGTGGCCAAGAAGGCCAATGGCATCCTGGCCTGCATTAGGAAGAGTGTGGCCAGCAGGAGCAGGGAGGTCATTCTGCCCCTGTACTCTGCTTTGGTTAGGCCACACCTTGAGTGCTGTCTCCAGTTCTGGGCCCCTCAGTTTAGGAAGGACATTGAGACACTTGAACGTGTCCAGAGGAGGGCAACAAGGCTGGGGAGAGGCCTTGAGCACAGCCCTGTGAGGAGAGGCTGAGGGAGCTGGGGTTGTTTAGCCTGGAGAAGAGGAGGCTCAGGGGAGACCTCATTGCTCTCTACAACTCCCTGAAGGGTGGTTGTAGCCAGGAAGGGGTTGGCCTCTTCTGTCTAGCACCCAGCACCAGAACAAGAGGACACAGTCTCAAGCTGCACCAGGGGAAGTTTAGGCTGGAGGTGAGGAGAAAGTTCTTCACCGAGAGAGTCGTTAGCCATTGGGATGTGCTGCCCAGGGGAGGTGGTGGAGTCACTGTCCCTGGAGGTGTTGCAGAGGGGACTGGACGTGGGACTTGGTGCCATGGTCTAGTCATGGGGTCTGTGGTGACAGGTTGGACTCGATGATCTTTGAGGTCTCTTCCAACCTTGGCGATACTGTGATGCTGTGACCCCCTGTGGATGTTGTATAGGGGAGCAGGGCATTATGGGAAATGGAACACCTGGTTTCCTGTGACCACCCCCCTGGGCTGGGCCCACCCCTTGGGACCTCCCAGGTGTGGTCTGTGCCCGTGGCATCCGGGCCAGCACCCAGCCTAAACCACCACACAAGGTGAAGCTCAACAGGGCTCTGGGCAGCCTGATCTAGTTGAGGATGTCCCTGCTGAGTGCAGAGGGGGGTGGACTGGATGACCTTTGGAGGTCCCTTCCAACCCAGACCATTCCAGGATTCTGTTGGACTTGATGATTTCCAGAGGTCCTTCCCAACCCTTCCCATTCTCTGATGCTTTCCAGCGTGGAGGGCTTGGCTTTCTCCTTGTGACGTGTAAACCCAGCAGCTCTGCAACCCCCGCACCTGAGCTGGAGTTTGCTTAGTGCGACTGAGAAGTTGTTGATAGGAGGACAATGAAGCTGGTGACAGTTCTGGTGAGCAAAGAGGTGTGTTGGAGGCAGCTGGGGTTTCTCAGTCTAGAGAAAAGGAGGCTGAGGGGAGACCTCATTGCTCTCTACAATTTCCTCAAAGGAGGATGGAGCAATGTGGGGGTTGGTCTCTTCTCCCTCGTATCAGGTGACAGAAAAAGAGGAAAGGGCCTCAAGTTGCTCTAGGAGAGGTTTAGGTTGAAGATGAGGAAAAATTTCTTTGCTGCAAGAGTGGTCAGGGATTGGAGCAGGCTGCCCAGGGAGCTGGTGAAGTCCCCATCCATGGAGGTGGTCAAGAAACCTGTGGCCAATGGCACCTTGGGGCTTGATTGCCATGGTGGTGTTGGGTTGAAGGTTGGACTCAGTGATCTTAGAGGTCTCTTCCAACCTTAACGGTTCCATCATTCTCTGATCTGCTACGGCTGGAGGAGCTCACTGTGGGAGAGCAAGGTGAAGCTGCTGTAGGTTTGTACTGAGGAGAAATCAGATCTGAAGTTGAGATTTGGAGAGGGTTTACTGCTGCTTTCTGCTGCTCAGGCTAAAAGCAGCAAGATGTGTGCTCCTCAAACCCTCAATTTATCTGCATTTTGAGCTTGGAAGTTGAATTAGGGGATTATGTAGTCTTCAATTTAGATCTGTTAATTACAGCCACAATCTCTTTTATCTGCTTCAGAAGTATTTAAATCTCTGGGGCCATTTGGTTTATTTTCTTTCACATCTGAGGGTTTTCATCTCTCTGCACCATCTCAAAGCCTCACCCTCCAAAAAAGATCATTTCATTGGCAAAAAAAAGAGTGGCAGGAGAGAAAACCAGGCAGGAGGGGGGCTGATCTCCACACCTCCGCTCATTTGCAGCAGGGATAAACCAATCTGGTCTCAGACTGGTACTTTGTGGTCACTTTGCTGTAGTGAGAGCTATGATTGACCATGGACAATCACCTCCATGGGCATGAGCACAGTCCAGAGCCAGCCCTGTGCTGGGCTGATCCCCAGCAGTGTGGGCAGCAGGGCAGGGAGGGGATTCTGCCCCTCTGCTGTGCTCTGCTCAGACCCCACCTGCAGTGCTGGGGCAGCTCTGGAGGCCTCAGCACAGCACAGACAGGGAGCTGCTGGAGCAGGGCCTGAGGAGGCCACAGCCATGGTGGGAGGGCTGGAAGCCCTCTGCTGTGAGGCCAGGCTGGGAGAGTTGGGGGTTGTTCAGCCTGGAGAAGGACCAGGGAGACCTTCTGGTGGCCTTACAGGACTTAAACATGCTTAGAAGAAAGCTGGGGAGAGACTTTTGAGCAGGGCCTGTTGTGACAGGACAAGGGATGATGGTCTGAAACTAAAAGAGACCAGAGAGAAGGGAGAAATGTTTGATACTGAGGGTGGTGAGAGCCTGTTTCAGGCTGCCCAGAGGTGGGAGATGCTCCACCCCTGGAACCATTGCAGGTCAGGTTGTGTGGGGCTCTGAGCAACCTGATCTAGGTGAGGATGTCCCTGCTGACTGCATTGGGGTTGGACTGAATGACCTTTGGAGGTCCCTTCCAACCCCAACCATTCCATGATGTCTGTAGAAAAAATGAAGCCCTTCACAAAGAAGAGTTGAATAGGAACTCAAACAGCCAGAGACACATCAGCAGGTTGCTCCCAGTGTTTCCCCTTTGCAAAGAAGGTTTCATTTCCTCTCTTGAGTGCCAAGGTCCAGCCTTCAGCACCCACCCTCCTGAGCAATTGTGTCAGGTACTTCCAGGAAGTGGGGGAAAACATCGCTGAACATGTCTCATGTCACACTTCCCCTTCAGACCCAGTTCCACTTCCTCCCCAGCCTTGGCAGAGGAGGAGTAACCTCAGGATCTCCACCCTGCCATGGATGGGCACCTCCCACTTCCTTCTCTAGAGACTGTCAAGACCCATCTGGACCCTGTGTGACCTGCCCTAGGTGATCCTGCTTTGGAAGGGGGGGGTGGACTCAAGGATCTCCAGAGGTTTCTTCCAGCCCCTACCATTTTGTGATTCAATGATCCATCTCCTGATGCTGTCTCCCCCTGACTCCTTCCAGGTGTTTCCTGTGGAGCAGACTCCAGACAACAACCACAAAGGTCACCCTGTGGTCTCTGTGGTACCCAGTGGGGTTTTCTTAGCAGCCTTGTCTCTGTTTTCTCTCCCTGACTGGCACCCAGGAGCGAGCTCTTCCTTGGAGGAATCACCAGTGATGGAATCTCTCCTTGTAAGGATGCCCTTGGCTTCCAGAGCCTCCTGTCCAAGCAAGCCAAACATCAGCATGGCTTCATCTGTGTGCCACTGGATGTAATATCCAGTGCTGGGATCTCTCCCACTTCGTGGGAAGGACTGAAATAGAGGAAAAGGAATACGACAGCAGAGTTCCCAAAGGATGGGAGAGGAAGGATGGTCAGAAGCAGCAGAGAATTTAGAAAAGAAGAAATTCTCTTGGTCCAACCATTGCTTCAGTGGTGGAGAAGGTAACTTCATGCAAAGCATAAGGCTCTGGGCAGCCTCATCTAGTTGAGGAAGCCCCTGCTTGCTGCAGAGGGGGTTGAACAAGATGAACTTTGGAGGTCCCTTCCAACCCAAACCATTCCATGATTCTATAAGAGAAGGTAGAATTGGGCTTGGGGCCACAGCTTCAGGAAGAGGCTGGCCAGAGAAGGTGCTGGGCAAAAGTTCTAGCAGGATCTGAGGCTGCATCCAGGCCCTAAGGCAAACAATTCCCTTTGGCTGAACAGGAACTCTTCTCCTAAGCTTCAAAGAAGGGAGCCTCTGGGGCTGGAAGGAGCTAATCTCCTAGCAGGACACCACTTCTTCATCCCTTCAGAAGGCCCTGGCTGTAGGAAGAGAGGCAGAGAGGTGAAACAGAAATATTGAGGTCAGTTAGGGTGAAGGGGGATGTCTGCATGCAACAGCAGCAGGAGGAACATCAGTGGCAGCGTGCTGGGGATGGTTGGTGGTGATAACCAGGGCTGCACTGGCACATGACCAAGTGAGGAGTGCTGGAAATGAGCCATCTCGGTGCAGCCCAGGCAGCCATGGGCTGATATGGTCCTCATCAAGCCAAGCCTTTGGTGCAGAGCAGTGCTCTGATAATGGGAGGATGCAGGGAGGTGGCAGCATCTCCACCATCCCCCTGCTCTCTGAACCACTACACTTCTGACCAGTTTGTGCTTGCTGGAGGTGCTGTGCCTTTCCCCAGAGTCCACCATGGACAAAGACAGCAACTCAACAGCTCCTTTCCCTCTTCAGCTGTCAAATAAGGAGAAGAGGAACAGGATCATAGGATGTCAAAGGTTGGAAGAGACCTTCAAAGCTTGTCAAGTCCAACCCCCCTACCAGAGCAGGACCATAGAGTCCAGCACAGGTCACACAGGAACACATCCAGATGGGGCTTGAAAGTCTCCAGAGAAGGAGACTCCACAACCTCTCTGGGCAGCCTGCTCCAGGGTTCTGTCACCCTCCCAGTGAAGAAGTTCCTCCTCATGTTGAGGTGGAACCTCCTGTGCTGGAGTTTATATCCATTGTCCCTTGTCCTATCACAGGGTGCAACTGAGCTGAACCTTTCCCCTCCCTCTTGATCCTCAGCCTTCAGACATTTATAGACATTGATTAAATCCCCTCTCAGTCTTCTCCTCTACAGACTGAACTCCCCCAGGTCTCTCAGCCTCTCCTCACCAGGCAGTGCTCCAGTCCCTTTCAGCATCCTTGCAGCCTCCCTTGGACTCTCTCCAGCAGATCCCTGTCCCTCCTGAACTGGGCAGCCCAGAACTGGATGCAATATTCCAGGTGAGGTCTCAGCAGGGCAGAGTAGAGGGGGAGGAGAACCTCCCTGGATCTGCTGGCCACACTCCTCTTAATGCAGCCCAGGATCCCATTGGCCTTCTTGGCCAGCAGGGCACATTGCTGGCCCATGCAGAACTTGTTGCCCACCAAGACTCCCAGGTCCTTCTCCACAGGGCTGCTCTCCAGCAGATCACCAGGCTACCCAGGGAGGTGGTGGAGTCCCTGTCCTTGGAGGTGTGGAGATGACACTCTGGGGACATGGTTTAATGGCCCTGGTGGTGTCAGGTTGGACTTGATGATTTTGGAGATCTTTTCCAACTGACACAATTCTCTGAGGAGGGCTTCCCACCTCTTCTCCCAGCCACACAACAGCCTTGAGCCCAGGTCTCCAGACCAGCTCTCAGACACATTGTTGGAGAACCTGTCTCTCCAGGTGGTCATTCACTTTACATCCATGAAGGACTTCTCCACAGCTGCCCTGAAGGAACTCAGGAAACCCTCTCAGGGTGCTCACTTGTCCTTCACATGATACCATCTACTCACAGATAAAAATACCCAGGATCCAAGCAGGCAGGGATGTGTCCAGCCTGGGGACAGATGACAGAAATGTGCTCCAGCAAGTTTCAGGTTACTCATTAACACAAGCGGGGGGAGGGCAGCAGTGACGCATGAAGGGCCAGGGGGGAGGTCACGGCAGGAATGCAAACCTTGCTCAGCTCTTGCAGAAGGGACAACAGCAGGGACAGCCCATCCTGACGTGCTCCTGCATAAGCCAGAGCTGGCAACAGCAGGTCTTGGTGAGCTGGGGCCAAGCAGGAAAGCAGAGCAAACAACGCTGCCTGGGGGATCAGATCATAGAATCACAGAGTGGTCTGGGTTGGAAGGGATCTCCAAAGCTCATCCAGTCCAACTCCCTCTGCACTCAGCAGGGACATCCTCAACTACATCAGGTTGCCCAGAGACCTGTTGAGCCTCACCTTGAATATCTCCAGGGATGGGGCCTCAGCTACTTCCCTGCAACCTGTTCCAGTGTTCCACCACCCACACAATGAAGAACTTCTTCCTAATGTCTAATCCAAATCTCCCCTCCTCTAGCTTGAATCCATCCCTCCAAGTCCTATCACTCCCTGACACCCTAAAAAGTCCCTCCCCAGCTTTCCTGTAGCCCCCTGCAGATACTGGAAGGCCACAATGAGGTCTCCTGGGAGCCTTCTCTTCTCCAGACTGAATAACCCCAACTCCCTCAGTCTGTCCTCACAGGAGAGGAGCTCCAGCCCTCTGCCCATCCTTGTGGCCCTTCTCTGGACACACTGCAGCCTGTCCATAGGAGAGGTGCTTTCCTGTCTTTTCTCCCAACAAAACCAGGCAACCAGGAGCAATCCACACCTCCTTGGCTTGGAACACACCACCCAGAGACAGCCAAACACATGAACTTGGCTCTGGGTTTCAGCATGGGGAAGAGGTTTCCCATGTGTCCATCAGACTTCTCTCCATGACCAGTGCACATGCAGCCATCCTTCTCCCCAGACAACCCTCTGTTGAGGAGGGGACACACCTTGGGGGACCACAGGATCACAGGATGTTAGGGCTTGGAAGGGACCTTCAAAGATTATCAAGTCCAACCCCCCTGCCAGAGCAGGACCATAGGATCCAGCACAGATCACGTAGGAACACATCCAGATGGAGCTTGAAAGTCTCCAGAGAAGGAGACTCCACAACCTCTCTGGGCAGCCTGCTCCAGGGCTCTGTGACCCTCAAGCACAGACATGGTGACATCTACAGAATGGAGATGGTGTGCTGCCTCCTCCACTGCTGAAGGCATGTTTCCTGTGGTGGGAATAGGGACCCTGTGGTGGGGTAGCATGGAGGAGGTCTGAGGAATCAAAGGCAATGTTTCAGTTCAGAGCCACAAGCAAGTTTTGCAGCGACTGGAAGCGTTTGCTCAGGGAGGCTGTGGATATCCTCTTCCTGGAGGTGTTCAAGGCCAGGCTGGATGAGACCTTGAGCAACCTGGGCTGGTGAAAGGTGTCCCTGCCCCTGTCTCACAATTAGATGATCCTTTCCAACCCAAACCATTCAGTGACTACTCTGATTATCCTACCTCCTGCACGTTGCTTTGCTCTGGAAACGCAGCTGCAGAGCACACAACCTTGGCTCTTCCTAGATAAACCCAAGCTGAGACATCTCCTCTAGGAGAGCCCTGAACACACAGCAACACCTTCTGGGGATTCATTGGTCTAACCTAGTAAGGTTACAACTACCTGGAGAGAGGTTGTAGCCAGGTGGGGGTTCGTCTGTTCTCCCAGGCAACCAGTAACAGAACAAGAGGACACAGTCTCAAGCTGTGCAGGGGGAAGTTTAGGCTTGGTCTTAGAGAGAAGTTGAGTTGGTCTTAGAAAGATGTTGAGTTGATCAAATGTGTCCAGAGAAGGGCAACAAATCTGGGGAGGGGTTTGGAGCACAGCCCTGTGAGGAGAGGCTGAGGGAGCTGGGGTTGTTTAGCCTGGAGAAGAGGAGGCTCAGGGGAGACCTTTTTGCTCTCTACAACTGCCTGAAGGGAAGTTGTAGCCACGTGGGGGTTGGTCTCTTCTCCCAGGCAACCAGCCCCAGAACAAGAGGACACAGTCTCAAGCTGCACCAGGGGAGGTTTAGGCTGGATGTTAGGAAGAAGTTCTTCATAGAAAGAGTGATTGGCCGTTGGAATGTGCTGCCCAGGGAGGTGGTGGAGTCACCATCACTGGAGGTGTTTAGGAAGAGGCTTGACGGGGCACTTGGTGCCATGGTTTAGTTGATTAGATGGTGTTGGGTGATAGGTTGGACTCAATGATCTCAAAGGTCTCTTCCAACCTGGTTAATTCTATTCTAGTCTAGTCTAGTCTAGTCTAGTCTAGTCTAGTCTAGTCTATTCTCACCACAATCCCTTGGCAACCTATTCCAGTATTTTATCCCCTGATGAGTAGATGCCTCCTGCCTCCTCGGACCACCAGATGTTCACCTCTGGTGAGGAGCAACCAGCAAGAGAGGAGGAAAGCTGCCAGTGCTTGGAGGAAAAGGAACCTCAAAAACCTGCCAAGCGTCCCTGCTTGGAGATATTTGCTCTTTCAACTTGTTCTCATGGGGATTAATCCCAGTCTCACCCCTCCAGGTACAATAAACATTATGAGGGAGGAATGGGGAGAGGCTAAAGACAGCAGAGCATGGGGAACAAAGCTTGGTTGGGTGGTACCAACCTTTACCAAAATGTGGCGGAACAAGCCCACGCAGGTCATGGAAGGGTTTGGACAGGTTGGTTTCCAGCTCTGCTGGACCTCTCTGGCCCCTGAGGCCAGCTGGGTTCTGCTCCAGTTTAACCTAGAGGAGGTTGATTCATCCCGGGCTCCTGAAGAGCCACTTCAAGGTTTCTTCAATTCACACCAGGTTAGGACAAGCTCCAAAGAGGGATTTTTGTTTTTCTTCTGGTGGAGGTGGTAGCGAGAATTTAGAGGGATGGTGGAGGAAAAAAGATTCACAGAGCATGCAGAGCACCATCCCTCTAATTTCTTGCTTTTTGAGCCTTATTTTTCCCCAATCCATGAATTTTCTTCTCTACAGCAGAAAAAATGAGTGGTCTCAGTTGCTGAGTTGCTTTGCCATGGCTGTAGGACACCCACACCAGTCCCATTCCTATCCTCATGGCACCCCCATGTGGGGAAAACCTGGAGGCTCCACCACCACTTGGAGCTGATGGATGGGTGATGGAGAGCTTTCAGGGTGAAAGAAGGACAGCGTGGAAATAAAGATCAATTCATTGATTAATTAGAGGTAAATCCAGGAGGAAAGAGTGGTTGTACCGGGAATCATAGACTCTTGGAACTGTCAGGGTTAGAAGGGACCTCAAAGATCATCCAGTTCCAACCACCCCACCATGGGCAGGGACACCTCACACTACATCAGGTTTCTCACAGCCACCTCCAGCCTGGCCTTCAAAACCTCCAGGGATGAGGCTTCCACCACCTCCCTGGGCAACCTGTGCCAGTGTCTCACCACCCTCATGGGGAAGAACTTCTTCCCAACATCCAATCTGAATCTACCCACTTCTAGGTTTGTTCCATTCAGTGCCAGCTTCATTGCTTGAGCACAGTGGTTGATTTGAGAAACCAAGGTGGGACCAGGACCCATCATCATCTTCACAGTAACGATGGTGAGATACTGGAACAGGTTGCCCAGGGAGGTTTTGGATGTCCCCTCCCTGGAAGTGTCCATGGGCAGGTTGGATGAGGCCTTGAGCAACCTGGGCTGGTGGAAGGTGTCCTTGTACCATGGCAGGGTGTTTGGAACTAGGTGATCTTATAAGTCCCTTCAACCCAAACTACTCCATGAATCCCTCATCTTTACCATATCCTGGGAAGAGGGGTGTAAGGAGCCCCTACAACCGATGCTGGGATATCCCCTGCCTGAGATGTGCACAAGGAAAAGCATTTCTATGGCCTTCAAAAACTTGTCACCATCTTGTTAGTGCAGTGGAAGAAGAAAGGTGGAGCTGGGAACATCTGGAGGGACAACACCGGAGCAGGCTGCCCAGAGAGGTTATGAGTGAAATTGTGCCATGAAGCCCAAGATCTCACAGCAGAGAGAAGGACTTGGGGGTGCAAAGCTGAGATGAGCTGGCACCGAGCACTGCAAGCCCAGAGTCAGCCCTGTGCTGGGCTGATCCCCAGCAGTGTGGGCAGCAGGGGCAGGGAGGGGATTCTGCCCCTCTGCTGTGCTCTGCTCAGACCCCACCTGCAGTGCTGGGGCAGCTCCGGAGGCCTCAGCACAGCACAGACAGGGACCTGTTGGAGCAGGGCCTGAGGAGGCCACAGCCATGGTGGGAGGGCTGGAAGCCCTCTGCTGTGAGGCCAGGCTGGGAGTGTTGGGGTTGTTCAGCCTGCAGAAGAGAAGGCTCCAGGGAGACTGTCTGGTGGCCTTGAAGAACTTAAAGAAGCCCAGAAGAAAGCTGGGGACAGACTTCTTATCCAGGCCTGTTGTCAAGGGGGGTGGGTTGAAACTCAAAGAGGGAGATACAGACCCGAGAGAAGGAAAATATGTTTTACACTGCAGGTGGTGAGGCCCTGTCCCAGGTTGCCCAGAGAGGTGGGAGATGCCCACCCCTGGAACCATTCCAGGCCAGGTTGCATGTGGCTTCTGGGCAGCTTGATCTAGCTGAAGGTGTCCCTGCAGTGGCATTGGGCTAGATGACTTTGCAAGGTCCCTTCCAAAGCAAACCATTCTGTGATTCTGTGATTCTGTGATTCTCTCTGTCTTTGTCTGTCTGCCTGTCCATCCATCCATCCATCCATCCATCCATCCATCCATCCATCCATCCATCCATCCATCCACCTATCATCCATCTATCTATCTACCCATCTCTCTATCCATCTATCTCTCCATCTCTCTCTCTTCATCTACCTATATAGTGTTGGACTGATGGTCAGACTTGATGCTCTTAGAAGCCTTTTGCAACCTTACTGATCCTGATTCTCTTCTGTGCTGCTCTATCCTGAGATTTTCCTATTTAGTATAAAATACACATTCCTATGTAACACACAATTAGATTCCTATACCTCCCCATTTTAACACGCAAAAATGGCTTCTCCTGAGCAAGCCCTTCCCAGACCACCTCCCCAAAACCAGGGGAGACCTCCCAGCCCAACAACCGCTGCGTCAGCAGCCCCCCTGCCACCGCGGTTTCCGCTGGCGACCGAACCCTTCTGCCAGGAAAACTGCTGCCAGTTCAGCAGGCAAAATCTGCTTCATCAGCAGCAGCCTGGATTTGCTGGTGGAAACTCATCTCCACCGAAGCTTTCACAGCCAGAGCTGCCTGCTGCATTAATCACCCTGCCCACAGCATGGGTTAAAACATGTTGGTTCTTTGCTCTGAAGCGCAGCCTGCTAGCCAACCTGAAAGGTGAAGTGGTTTCCTTGTTTGCTTTTGTTGGCTTTTTTATGTAGGTAAAAAAGGTGTAAAACCCTCCAGGGATTAAATTCTGATCACAGAATCACCAAGGTTGGAAGAGACCTCAAAGATCATCAAGTCCAACCTGTCACCACAGAACCCATGACTAGACCATGGCACCAAGTGCCACGTCCAGTCCCCTCTTGAATACCTCCAGGGACGGTGACTCCACCACCTCCCTGGGCAGCACATTCCAATGGCGAACGACTCTCTCGGTGAAGAACTTTCTCCTCACCTCCAGCCTAACCCCGCCCCTGTGCAGCTTGAGACTGTGTCCTCTTGTTCTGGGGCTGGTTGCCTGGGAGAAGAGGCCAACCCCTTCCTGGCTACAACCACCCTTCAGGGAGTTGGAGAGAGCAATGAGGTCTCCTCTGAGCCTCCTCTTCTCCAGGCTAAACAAACCCAGCTCCCTCAGCCTCTCCTCACAGGGCTGTGCTCAAGGCCTCTCCCCAGCCTTCTTGCCCTTTTCTGGACACGTTCAAGCAACTCAACATCCTTCCTAAACTGAGGGGCCCAGAACTGGACACAGGACTCAAGGTGTGGCCTAACCAGTGCAGAGTACAGGGGCACAATGACTTCCCTGCTCCTCCTGGCCACACTATTCCTAATGCAGGCCAGGATGCCACTGGCCTTCTTGGCCACCTGATGTGAAGAATTAAAAAAATAAGGGAGACCTCCTGGCTCTCTGCAATCACCTGAAAGGAGGCTGGAGCAAGGCGAGGGTCATACCATCATAGAATTGCCTGGTTGGAAAACCTGAAGGGTGGTTGTAGCCAGGAGGTGGTTGGTCTCTTCTCTCAGGCAACCAGCACCAGAACAAGAGGACACAGTCTCAAGCTGCACCAGGGGAAGTTTAGGCTCAAGGTGAAGAGAAAGCTCTTCACGGAGAGAGTTGTCCGCCATTGGGATGTGCTGCCCAGGGAGGTGGTGGAGTCACCGTCCCTGGAGGTGTTCAAGAAGGGATTGGTCGTGGCACTTGGTGCCATGGTTTGGTCATGGGTTCTGTGGTGCCAGGTTGGACTTGATGATCTTTGAGGTCTCTTCCAACCTTGGTGATTCTGTGATTCTGTGAAAAGACCTCGAGATCATAGAGTCCACCACAACCCAACGTCTCCCTGTACACAGCTGTTAGACCACATCCTGAAGCTCCTCCTCCCACTAGAGCAGAGAGAAGCAGGACGAAGTGAATGACTTTGCAGCTGGATTTATAGGGTGCAGGATATTATGGGCATGAAATACACTGTTTCCTGTGTTCACCTACTGGTATGGCCCCCTGGGACACCGGAGGTGTAGCTTATGTGGCAGGAAGCGGAGGCACCCAGCCTACACTGCCACACTCCCTCTTCAATGAGTTTGCATCTCCCTCTTCATTGAGGTTGCTTCTCCCCTTCATTGATGCTGCAGCAGCTCCTTTTCAGTGATTATTTAACTAACCCCAGCCCCTGCCATTAATAACTTTAATTTCTGGAGCGGTGGGTCCATTGATATTATTATTTGGATTGGGGTTTTTTATGTTTGTTTGGGTTAGGACCTGGCTGGAGGGTTGAGACCAGAGAGTGGTGGTGAATGGTGCTACATCCAGCTGGCAGCCAGGCACCAGTGGTGTCCCCCAGGCATTAGTGCTGGGCCCCAGCCTGTTCAACATCTTTTATTGATGATCCAGATGAGGGCATTGAGTCCATCATCAGCAAATTTGCAGATGACACCAATTTGGGAGCAGGTGTTGATCTGCTAGATGGTAGAAGTGCTCTGCAGAGGGACCTTGACAGGCTGGACAGATGGGCAGAGTCCAACAGGATGGCATTCAACAAATCCAAGTGCCAGGTGCTGCACTTTGGCCACAACAACCCCATGCAGAGCTACAGGCTGGGGTCAGAGTGGCTGGAGTGCAACCAAACAGAAAGGGACCTGGAGGTACTGGTTGACAGGAGCTGAACATGAGCCAGCAGTGTGCCCAGGCGGCCAAGAAGGCAAATGGCATCCTAGCCTACATCAGGAATATTGTGGCCAGCAGGAGCAGGGAGGTCATTGTGCCCTGTACTCAGCACTGGTTAGGTTACACCCTGAGTCCTGTGTCCAGTTCTGAGCCCCTCAATTTAAGAAGGACACTGAGACACTTGAACGTGTCCAGAGAAGGGCAACAAGGCTGGGGAGAGGCCTTGAGCACAGCCCTGTGAGGAGAGGCTGAGGGAGCTGGGGTTGTTTAGCCTGGAGAAGAGGAGGCTCAGGGGAGACTTTTTGCTCTCTACAACTACCTCAAGGGAGGTTGTAGCCAGGAGGGAGTTGGTCTCTTCTCTCAGGCAGCCAGCACGAGAACAAGAGGACACAGTCTCAAGCTGCGCCAGGGGAAGTTTAGGCTCAAGGTGAGGAGAAAGTTCTTCCCAGAGAGAGTTGTTAGCCATTGGGACGTGCTGCCCAGGGAGGTGGTGGAGTCACCATCCCTGGAGGTGTTCAAGAGGGGACTGGACGTGGCACTTGGTGCCATGGTCTAGTCATGAGGTCTGTGGTGACAGGTTGGACTTGATGATCTTTGAGGTCTCTTCCAACCTTGGTGATTCTGTGATTCTCTTGGTGAACATCAGGAGTTGAAGCACCTGGAGCTATATGGACTTGATCACCTCCTGCCAATGCAAAGCAAATACCACCAAAACTCAAGACTTTAGATCAATGCAGGGACTTCTGAACATGCCTCACATTTCTGTTAACTCTACAGCTGCTCCAACCTCGAAAAACCCAGCAGTTGGGGTCCATCACTTTGGAAGGCAGAGAGGCACCAAGCTCCCAAAAGAAGTGTGACCAGCAGGACAAGTGAGCTCTTTCTCCTCCTGTACTCTACTCTCCTGAGACCCCACCTGGAACACTGTGCCCAGTCCTGGTGCCCCCAGCACAAGAAGGACATGGAGCTGTTGGAGAGGGTCCAGAGGAGTACATGAAGATGATTAAAGGGCTGGAGCACCTCCCCTGTGGGTACAGGCTGAGAGAGGTGGAGCTCTGCAGCCTGGAGAAGGCTCCAAGGAGACTTTAGAGCAGCCTTCCAGTGCCTGAAGGATGCTACAGGAGATCTGGGTAGCAACTTGCGACAAGGCTTGGAGTGGCAGGATGAGGGGCAATGGTGTGGAGCTGGAAAAGGGGAGATTTAGATCTGGATATCAGGAAGAAATTCTTTAGAGTGAGGGTGGGGAGACACTGGAACAGGTTGCCCAGAGATGCTGTGGATGCCCCCTCCTTGGAGGTGTTCAAGGCCAGGTTGGATGAAAGCCTTGAGCAACCCGGGCTGGCGGGAGGTGTCCCTGCCCATGGCAGGGGGATTGAAATCAGATGAATTTAAGATCCCTTCCAAGTTAACCCATTCCATGATTAGCTTGCTACAAACCTTCATGTGGTGCCCCAAAGTGACAACAGCAGCTCCAGTTTCCTCTTATGGGTCGTTGGTTGAGCTGCTGCAACTCACAGAATGCTTTCTGGCAGTCAGGAAGGTTGGATCATGTACAGGCAACATCTGGAGTAGTTGCATTAGCAGGTGGATAGAGCAGATGGGGGTTGATTTAGGATGTGGGCCACCAAGCCAGACTGCTAGAGGATCAATTCATTAGATTTCAAACATCTGGCCAGAATCTGTAACTTAAGGAAGGAAAACCCACGAAACACTTTTGGTTCAGTTGTGATTTTCAGATTCAGCTGGGCTTGTCTGTAATAATAGAATGGTTTGGGTGAGAAGGAACCTTTCAAGGTCATCTAATCCAGCTTCCCTGCATTCAGCAGGGACATAGAATCATAGAATGGTCTGGGTTGGAAGGGACCTCCAAAGGTCATCCAGTCCAAACCCTTCTGCAGTCAGCAGGGACATCCTCAACTAGCTCAGGTTGCCCAGAGCCCTGTCCAGCCTCACCTTGAGTATCTCCAGGGATGGGGCCTCAACCACCTCCCTGGGCAACCTGTTGCAGTGTTCCACCACCCTCATGGTGCAGAACTTGTTCCTCACATCCAATCTAAATCTACTCTGCTCTAGTTTGAAGCCATTGTCTCTTGTCCTGTCACCACAGGCCTATGCAGTCTCTCTGCAGCCTTCTTGTAGCTCTCTTCAGGTACTGGAAGGCTGCAATTAGGTCTCCCCAGAGCCTTCTCTTCTCCAGGCTGAACACCCCCAGATCCCTCAGCCTGGCCTCAGAGCTGCTTCAACCCCCTGAGCATTTTCCTGGCTCTCCTCTGCACCTGCTCCAGCAGGTCCAGGTGCTGAGGGCTCCAGATCTGCACACAGCATTCCAGGTGAGGTCTTCCCAGAGCAGAGCAAAGTGGTAGAATCACCTCTTTGGCTCTGCTGACATCTTCAACTAGAGCAGGTTGCTCCAAACATCCTGACCTGGAACAGTTCCAGTGATTGTTCCATCTCTCTGGGCAACCTGGACCTGTGTCTCACCACCACCCTCAGTGTAAAAAGATTCTCCTAATATCAGGTGTAAATCTCCCCATAAGTTCCTGGATGCCCTCAAACTTGCTACTGGGCCTGGGGCATAGAGTCATAGACTCATTTGGGTTGGAAGAGACCTTTAAGATCATCAAGTCCAACAGTTCACTCAGGTCACCACTAAACCATGTCCCTCAGCACCACATCTCCAGGGCATCCAAGCCCCTCCAGGGATGGAGACTCCACCACTGCCCTTACCAGCTCTACCCACCCTCAGTGGCAAGAATTTCTTCCTAATCTCCAGTCTCAAACTCCTCTTTTCCAGCTTCAATCCATGGCCCCTCATCCTGTCACTCCAAGCCCTTATCAACAGCCCCTCCCCAGCTAAAAGTCAAAGGTTAAAGCCACCTTTGAAGGTGAGGAGGAGTAATTTTCTGGGAGCTGGAGCAAAGCAGGCCATCAATAAGAAAGGAGCTGGTGATGGAGCAGCAGCAATGCTGGAGCACTTGGGGAAATGCAATTATGGCAATTGCCTCGTGTTCTGCAAGCTGCCTTGGTGATTTGCTTCAAGGAAACATCCAAATGTACTTGAATATTGGCAAGGCTTTGTTGCAGCCGATCCGATACACGAAGCAAATCAACCTAAGTACTGGAGGAGACAAAAAAGAAGAGCATGTTTGATCAGGGGGGGTTTCAATTCACACCCAGTGAAACATGACACTGCATAGCTGGGAACAGCCTGGCTGCCTCCTGGGTGCTCCTACATCCCATTAATGTCTGCAGCACTCAAGGGTTCAGTGCTACAGGCTAGGGACAGAGTGGCTGGAGAGCAGCCAGGCAGAAAGGGAGCTGGGGATACTGGATGACAGCAGCTGAACATGAGCCAGCAGTGTGCCCAGGTGGCCAAGAAGGCCAATGGCATCCTGGCCTGCATCAGGAAGTCTTTTCCAACCTGGTTTTATTGTATTGTATCTGTACTTTTTTCCAGCTGATGGGAGGAATAGTGTGGCCAGCAGGAGCAGGGAGGTCATTCTGCCCCTGTACTCAGCACTGGTTAGGCCACACCTTGAGTCCTGTGCCCAGTTCTGGGCCCCTCCGTTTAAGAAAGATGCTGGAACATCTCCAGAGAAGGGCAACAAGTCTGGGGAGGGGTCTGGAGCACAAGGCTGGGGAGGGGTCTGGAGCACAGCCCTATGAGGAGAGGCTGAGGGAGCTGGGGTTGCTTAGCCTGGAGAGGAGGAGGCTCAGGGGAGACCTTACTGCTGTCTACAACTACCTGAAGGGAAGTTGTAGCCAGGAAGGGGTTGGTCTCTTCTCCCAGGCACCCAGCCCCAGAACAAGAGGACACAGTCTCAAGCTGCACCAGGGGAGGATTAGGCTCAAGGTGAGGAAGAAATTCTTCCCAGAAAGAGAGATTTGGCATTGGGATGTGCTGCCTAGGGAAGTGGTGGAATCACCATCACTGGAAGTGTTTAAAACGAGCCTGGATGAGGCACTTGGTGCCATGGTTTAGTTGATGAGATGGTGTTGGGTGATAGGTTGGACTTGATCTCAAAGTTCTTTTCCAGCCTGGTTAATTCTGTATTCTGTATCGATTTGTTTATCTTTGTATTAAAGGAGGGTGGTGAGGTTGCCCCAGAGAGCTCGTGGGGGCCCCATCCCTGCAGACATTCGAGGTCAGACTTGATGGAGCCTTGAGCAACCTGATCTACTTGGAGATGTCCCTGCTGCCTGCAGGGGGGTTGGACAAGATGACCTTCATGAGTCCTTCCCAAGCTGATGCATTAGTGGTTCTGTAAATGCAACCTCCTGCACAGGGTTCATTGGCTGCTGTGCTTTCCAGGTGCTCTACTCCTGGGAGGGTGGCCTTGGGAAGCACTGGCACCTGGGTGTCAGTCTCAAAGGACAGCTCCAGCCACTGTCCCCAGGGTCTGAGGATCACAATTCCTTGTCTATCATAGAATGGTTTGGGTTGGAAGGGACCTTATCATAGTATCAGTCAGGGTTGGAAGGGACCACAAGGATCATCCAGTTCCAAACCCCCTGCCACGGGCAGGGACACCTTCCACTAGCTCAGATTGCTCAAGGCCTTACCCTGCCTGGCCTTGAACACCTCCAGGGTGTTGCCCTGGGCAACCTGTTTCAGTGTTTTCCCACCCTCACTGTAAGGATTTTCCTCCAAATGTTGGCTGGGCCAACATGCAATATGCTGGTGGTGGCCATGGGCAGCCAGGCTGTGCCCCCCACTCCTACCATGCACATCCTGCACCCCTCTATGCCCCATTCTGTACCCCCTGTGCCCACTCCTCTATCCCCTCCCACCCCCCTGTGCACCCCTTATGCACATCCCAGTAATCCCTGTGCACCCCTTGCACCCCCCATACACCCCCCACTCCCTCGTACACTGCCTGCTCCCCCTATGCATATCCCTGCACCCCCTTATGTACCCCTGTGGCTCCCCTGCACACTCCTTGTGCATCCCCTGTTCAAACCCCTGCACCCCCACTGTGCACACTCCCTGCAGCTCCCTTGTGCAAGCCCTGTGCAAGCTCTGAACCTCCTTGCAACCCCTGTGCAGGCCCTTGCTATGCAGGGCACCCCCTGCACAAACCCCTTAGCAACCTCCCCCAAGCAAACCCCTGCACCCTCTTGTGCACACCTCTGCACCCCGATGCACACCTCCCTTGCACACTCCTGTTCCACAAAGCCCTACATTAGCCTGGGCTCCCCCCTGTGCACCCCCTGTACCCTTTTGCACCCCTTAAGCACCTTTGCACCCCACTGTGCAAGCTCTGCATTCTCCCTGTGCACCCCCCCGCATCCCTATACAAACCCCTGTGCCCTCTCTTTACCTGCTACGCACCCCCTGTGCACCCTCTATAACCCCCTTTTCACCACCCTATGCACAGCCCCTGGGAATGTCCATCTGCACCCCCTCTGTGCACTCCCCTTGCACCCCTGTCCCCTCCTCTGCACCCCCACCCTGTGCATGTCCCCATACCCTCCCCACACCCCCTCTGCAGCCCTGTACCCTCCTTAGGCACCACCCTGTGCACCTCTATGCAACCCCCTGCACCATTGTACCACCCTGTGACTCCCTGTTTTCACCCCTGTGCACCTCCAAGTTCACCACTACGTAAAACCCAGCACCCCTGTGACCTGCCCTGCATCCCCCTTTCCACCCCCTGGGCACCCCCGTGTACCCCCAGTGCACCCCTATGCAAACCCCTACACCACCCTACTCCCCTGTGACCTGCCCTGCATCCCCCTTTTCACCTCCTCGGAACCCCTGTGTACCCTCCGTGCACCCCTGTGCAAAACCCTGCACACCTGTGCCCTCCTGCACCCCTATTTTCACCCTCACGGGCACCCCTGTGTTCCCCCAGTTCACCCCTGTGCAAACCCCTGCACCCCCGCACCCCCTTGCACCCCTCTTTTCACCCCCGTGGTCACCCCTGTGTCCTCCCAGTGTAAACCCCCGCACCCCCGTAGCCGCCTGTACCCCCCCTTTTCACCCCCGTGCACCAGCTCACCCTCCCTCTGCAGCCCTCTGCACCCCCTGTATCTCTCCATGCACAAGCACCGCCGCACCCCGCTCTTCATCCTCGTACCCTCCCTGCGCACCCTCCCGTACCCCCCTTTCAATCACCCTCCGTATCCCCTCCGTATCCACTCCCGTATACCCTCCCGTATCCCCCTCCCGTCTCGCCGCCTCTCTTATGGCGCCGCCCAGCGGCCGCAGCGGGCGCCGCTCGGGGCGTGTCCTCTCTCCTCCTCCCCTCCCTCTATGGCGGCTGCTGAGCGCGGCCCTGAGGCCTCTGCGGGGCGGGCCGCTGGCGGGGCGCGCGTCCCCTCGGCGGGGCGCTCCCGAGCCGCGCTCCGCTGCCTCCTGCTCTGCTGCTTGTTGTTCTATTATTTATTTATTTATTCCCACACCCCCCTCCCTTCCCGAAGTCGCTCCCCTACTCCTCCTCCACCTCCCGCCTCAGCCCGTCCCCGCCTTCCGTCCACCGCCTCCCTTCCACCGCCTCCTTTCCCTTCCCCGCTCCCCCAGGGCCGGGTTTCGGGACGCTGCTTGGCGCCCGCCCGTGAGGAAGAAGCGGCCTCACCTCAACCCCTCCTCCACACACACACATACACACACTCACACACACACCACCCTCCCTTCCCTTCCCTCCCCTCCCCTCCCCATCCCCGCTCCTCCCGCCGACCGGGACTCGCCCCGAACCGGGAGGGAGACCATCGCTGTCCGCTCCTCCTCCTCCTGCAGCGGGGGCCGCATCCTGCTGCCGAGGGGGAGGGAATTGATGTGGAGACCCAGCGCAGCACCATGCAGCCCCCGCCGAGGAAGGTGAGGAGGCTCCCCCCGGGGAAAGGAGAGAGGGTGCCGGGGCGGGAGAGGGGGCTGGGGGGAGGCCGAGGGCGGTTTGGATGCGGGGTGGGCAGGCTGACCGAGGTGGGGTTGTTTTGGGGCAGGGTGGTGAGGCCTAGGGGCAGGGGACGAGGGAGGCTGAGGGCACGGCTGTGGTCGGTGGGGCAGCAGGTTGGGCGCCGGGTTGGTTGTGCGGTGGTTGGAGTCTGAAGGTCGGTTAGGAAAAGCAGAGCAAGTGTTAGGGAAGAGAGGAGGTGTGAGGCGCGGTGGGGGCTCGGTGAGGGTCAGTAGCAAGGTGGGAACGCCTGGAGGGGGGGGGGGGGGGTGTTGGAAACTGGATGTGCGGAGGGGCCGTGGGGGTGGTGGGATAGGATGGGTCCAGCTGGAGCAGCTGAGCTGTGGAAGTAGAACAGGGCATGAGGAAGGGCTGGTGAGGAAGGTGGTGCCCTTGGGCAGCGAGTGTTGGGGTGGCCGTGCCTGGGCCACCTCCGTGCTCAATGGAGGCTCTCCAAACGAAGGAGAGCAGTGGCTGGGGAGGGCTGGGAGAGGGGGGCAGTGGCTGCGGAGGTCTTGGCAGTGCACAGAGGTGTTGAGAAAGCCTGTGCTGGTGGTGGGGTGCTGCCAGCTGTGTTCCAGGGGTGCTGCGGTGGGTGGATGGCAAGAGCAAGGGTTTGGTTGTCTTGGAGCAGAAGGTCACGTCTGGAGTTGATGCAAGGGTGCAGGCTATCCCAGCGTGTATCAGGAACCCCTGCAGCCAAAAATATGCAACATATGTGTGATGGGAACAAGCTGCAGATGCATAGGGAGGGTTTGGGGTTTTTTTTAGCCTGTCCCTGCTGGCCATGGGAATATGGGGTGCTTTGCTTTAGGGGGAGCTCCTTTGGGAAGAGGCATGAGGAGGAATGTAGGGTTTTGGATAATAAAAGGTGATCCTAAGTGTGGCTTTTCCATGTAGGCAGCTCGTTAGTGGGGAAGGCTTGAGCTGTGGTGGGGTTTTCAGCTATGTGTAAGTACTGAGATTTGCTGGGGAGTGATTTTGGGGGATGTAGGCAGTGGGGAGAAGGTGAGGCAGATGTCGGCATGCAGAGCTGCTCCTTTGCAGGCACGGTGGAAGGGAGTTGTGTGGTTTTGTGATCTCTGTGTGTATTACAGATTCTTTGCGATGCTGCCTGGTGGAGGGTGGTTTGGGTTCTAACCACTGACAATCTCCGTGGATGGAGCTCGCCCCAGATGTTTGAGATTTTGTGTGTGATGTTGAGATGTCTCACCCAGGGGACTGCAGGGGTTTGCTGGGTGAACAAACCGTGGAACAGAGACTGGGAGAGCCTGGAGGGCGAGGGGAGGAAGATTTGAGAGGGAGCATAAACAGAAATCCCTTGTCATCCCCCGAGCTCCCCAGTAGCCCTGGCAGGCAGCTGCAGTGAAGATCTCTCCTTGGCTCTTCCTGCTTCTCGACCTCTGTTTTTGTGGCTGGACTCTGCTTTTGTTCATTCTGATTTCTATTTTAGTTTTGCATTTGGTGCCTTATTTATGCTCTGTGCCTGTCATTCTTTGCCTATATATTGGGGTGGGGTTTTTGTTTCATTTAAAGCTTGTTTCCATGACATGGGATCGTCTTGTGTGGGGTTTATTTATTTTGAGTAGGGTTTTATTGTGGGTTTGGGTGGTTTGGGTTGGTGGTTTTTTTTTTTACATATAGATAAGCCCCCAAATGCTGAAAGTTCATGTTAAAAATAGAGACTTTTCCTGCTTCAACTGGATGTGTGTTGGGTTTTGTTGTGGGGTCTTTTTTTGGTATCATGTGAAAAACTTCATCTTCCTAGAATGGGATTGAAGGGTCCCTGTTGCTGGGGGATGGTTTCCAGTGTTAAAATTAAGGAGGCTTTGGTTAGCTCATGAGATTGAAGTTGGGTTTTTTGTTGCTTTTTTTCCATACTGGCTAGCCAAGAAGAGGAAGATCTGTGTCTTCCTCTCTGATTTTTTCATCTTTCTTCCCTCATTACAGTAACTGTTTGGCATTTATCATAGTATCATAGTATCAGTCAGGGTTGGAAGGGACCACAAGGATCATCTAGTTGCAACCCCCCTGCCGTGGGCAGGGACACCCCACACTAGATCAGGCTGGCCAGAGCCTCATCCAGCCTGGTCTTAAACACCTCCAGGGAGGGGGCCATTTATGTCCTCATGAATGCATAATGTCCTCAGATCTGCTGGTGATCTGTTTTGTTGTGGTGGTTTGTTTTTTTTACTTCAGGCCAATACATGAACTCCCTGTGAGCACCAGAAGCCTTAACTGCCAATAGCTCTTGTTTTATACAAACCAGAACAAAACAACCCCAAAGATAACCTTTCCAAAGTCAAATCATTCCTGCTACCTGTGCTAATGGTGCCAGTTACCTGCCAGCTACCTGCTTGAGCAGGGAGGCTGGGCTAGATGCTCTCTAGAGGTCCCTTCCAACCTCCACCATTCAGGTGGGATTTGGGTTCCCAAAGTATTGAAATTTTAGCTTCATGCTGCCCATGTTCAAAGGAAAATTGCAGCAGTCCCACAAATGGTGAGCTTGTGAAGCCTTTTACAGAGAGCACAATCAAAAATCAGCTTCACGTTTCAGCTCTCTCTGAATGGTAACAGTTGTAGGACAGTTTAATCAATGTCAGAATTCTGCAATTTCTGCTGAGGTACCCAATGCATATCTTGTGAGCTCGCACAACCATGAAGCAGAGAATGGCTCAGGTTGGAAGGGACCTCAGAGATCATCTCCACCATGCTCAGGGACACCTCTCAGCTAGACTCAGCTGCTCAAGGCCTCGTCCAGCCTGGCCTTGAGCACCCCCAGGCAGGAGGCAGCCACAGCCTCCCTGGGCAGCCTGTGCCAGACTCTCACCAGCCTCACACTGAAGAACTTCTTCCTCAGCTCCAGTCTGACCCTGCTCTGCTTCAGCTTCAAACCATTCTCCCCTGGCCTGGCTCTAGACACCCTTAGCAAAAGTCCCTCTGCAGCCTTCCTGCAGGATCCCTTCAGCTATTGGGAGGCAGCTCTGAGGTGCCCCTGCAGCCTTCTCTTCTCCAGGCTGAACCCCCCCAGCTCCCTCAGCCTGTCCTCAGAGCAGAGCTGCTGCAGCCCTTGGATCATTTTTGTGGCCTCCTCTGGCCTCCCTCCAGCAGCTCTGTGTCCTTCTTGTGCTGGGGACAGCAGAACTGGAGGCAGGATTGGAGGTGGGGTCTGAGCAGGGCAGAATCAAGGGGCAGAATCATGTCTGATTCCCCCCTGTGGCTTGCATTTTTTTGGTAGGCAAAGCTCTCATTGCACACAAGCACCCCTCCCAGTGTTTGGAATAAAATCACACCTTTGTTAATGTTTGGGCATAAGCTTGAGGTTTTGCCATCTCAGCCTCATGAGATTCAACAAAGCCAAGTGCAAGGTCCTGAACCTGTGTTGGGGCAATTCCAAACACAAATCCAGGCTGGGTAGAGAATGGATGGAGAGCAGCCCTGTGGAGAAGGACTTGGGAGTGCTGGGGGGTGAAAAGCTGGAGATGAGCCAGCACCGAGCACTGCCAGTTCAGAGCCAGCCCTGTGCTGGGCTGATCCCCAGCAGTGTGGGCAGCAGGGGACAGGGAGGGGATTCTGCCCCTCTGCTGTGCTCTGCTCAGACCCCACCTGCAGTGCTGGGACAGCTCTGCAGGTCTCAGCACAGCACAGACAGGGAGCTGCTGGAGCAGGGCCAGAGGAGGCCACAGCCATGGTGGGAGGGCTGGAAGCTGTGAGGCCAGGCTGGGAGAGTTGGGGTGTTGAGGCTGGAGAAGAGAAGGCTCCAGGGAGACCTTCTGGTGGCAGCTTTCCAGTATTTGTAGGAGGCTGCCAGGAGAGCTGGAGAGGGACTTGTTACAAAGGCATGGACTGACAGGAGGAGAGGTGATGGCTTCAGACTGGAAGAAGCTGGGTTTAGGTTAGACATTACAAAGAAATCTTCCCTATGAGGGTTGGGGTAGAGGGGCACTGGAACAGGTTGCCTAAGGAAGTTGTGTAGGCTTCAAGCCTGGAAGTGGTCAAGGCCAGGCTGGATGAGGCCTTGATCAATCTGGTGTAGTAGGAGGTATCCTTGCTGATGGGAGAGGGTTGGTACTAGGTGGTCTTTTAAGTTCCCTTCCAATCCAAACCATCCTGTGATGGTGTCTGCAGTGTGAGCCTGGTGGGGTGACAGCACTTACTGAAATCAGCCTTTATGGATGTTGCAGGGGGTCAAGCTGCACTTCCTAGTTGTAAATTTGAACACAGGGTTAAATGTGCATTTTCAAAATAGATGAAGGACTTGAACTGATTTCTACATGATCTCCAAGGTCCCTTCCAGCCTGAAACCATTCCATGAATCTATGAGACCTAATAGAGGCCTTCCAGTACCTGAAGGGGGCTACAAGAAGGCTGCGGAGGGGTTGTTCCCAAAGGCCTGCAGTGAGAGGACAAGGGGCAATGATTTTAAAGGAGAGTGGAGATTTAGATTGGATGTTAGGAACAAGTTCTGCACCTTGAGGGTGGTGGAACACTGGAGCAGGTTGCCCAGAGAGGTAGCTGAGGCTCCATCCCTGGAGATACTCAAGGTGAGACTGGACAAGGCTCTGAGCAACCTCCTCTGCTGACTGCAGGGAGGTTGGACTAGATGACCCTTCGGAGGTCCCTTCCAACCCAGACCATGCTGTGATTTGTATGAATTACAATAATACAATACAATACACCACACCACCAGGTTGGAAGAGACCTTCAAGATCATCACATCCAACCCATCAACCAATCCAACCCACCTAAATACAATACAATACAACCCACCTAAACAACTAAACCGTGGCACCAAGCACCCCATCAAGCCTCTTCCTGAACACCTCCAATGAAGGTGACTCCACCACCTCCACAGGGCAATCACTCTCTCTGTTCTTTTTCATAGTTTCAGTTAGGGTTGGAAGGGACCACAAGGATCATCTAGTTCCAACCCCCCTGCCATGGGCAGGGACACTCTGCACTAGATCAGGCTGGCCAGAGCCTCATCCAGCCTGGTCTTAAACACCTCAAGGGATGGGGCCTCAATCACCTCCCTGGACAACCCATTCCAGGGCCTGACCACCCTCACAGTGAAGAACTTCCTCCTCACATCTAGCCTGAATCTCCCCACCTCCAGCTTCATTCCATTCCCCCTAGTCCTATCACTCCCTGATAGCCTGAAAAGTCTGCAATTTGCCTTCAAACCCTAGGGGAGGTAAATGTGGTCTGTGGTGTCTTGTGCTTTGCTGCAGGTGAAAGTTACACAGGAGCTAAAGAACATCCAGGTGGAGCAGATGACAAAACTTCAGGCCAAGCACCAAGCAGAATGCGAGCTCCTCGACGATATCAGGTGAGTCCTGTGCTCCCAGAAGCCCTTTTTAGATCCCTTTTCTTTCCCCTCTTTATTTTTTTGCTGCTGGAAGAACACTGGAGTTACAAAACGTCAGGAACTGACGATGGAATTTCCTCTTTGGATTTCCTGCTGGCCTTCTTTTTTTTTTTTTTTCAGGCTGTTAAAAGTTTTGACACAGCTGGAAATTATAACTGGAGCTAACACAATGCAAACCAGTTTTGGGTGTTGTTTTTGGTTTTGTTTGGTTTGCTTTATGTTTCTTCTCTTGAGTGGGGGGAACCATTGAAAACAAAAGTCACAAACAAAAAGTGCTGGGCTTCTCAGCAATATTTTTTTTTCCTTGGGTGTATAATAGACTGAAGCCTTTGATTTACCACTTGTGAGAGGCTGCTCAAATGACTGAAATAGTTTAAATCCACTCGTGATTTATGTCTTGCTGGACAGAAAGATCCTCCTAGGTCTAGAGAGCTCTGAATAGCTCTTTAAATTGCATCTAAATTAGGTTTGGTTTGTTGTTGTTTGGTTGTTTTTTTTTTTTTAACCAGAAACTCGTGTTTGCATTTGTAAGTGGAAACTCTGAGCAGATTTGAGATCAATAGTGGGGCCAAGAGGAGGCCACTGAGGTGATCAGAGGGCTGGAGAACCTCTGCTGTGAGGACAGGCTCAGAGAGCTGGGGTTGTTCAGCCTGGAGAAAAGAAGGCTCTGAGGAGACCTCATAGAGGCCTTCCAGTACCCTGAAGGGGGCTACAGGGGAGCTGGAGAGGGACTTGTTTGTAGGGATAGGATGAGGGGGAATACACTAAAGCTGGATTCAGACTGGAGATTGGGAAGAAATTCTTTAGAGTGAAGGTGGGGAGAGACTGGAACAGGTTGCTCAGGGAGGCTGTGGATGTCCCTTCCCTGGAGGTGTTCAAGGCCAGGTTGGATGAGGCCTTGAGCAGCCTGGGCTGGTGGGAGGTGTCCCTGCCCGTGGCAGGGGTTTGGAACTGGACGATCTTAAAGGTCCTTTCCAACCCAAACCATTCTATGAATCTAGGGAAAATCTCCATGGCATCAGTTGTGGGGGTCGTGTTACTCATTTTATCTAAAGTGACTGCATCTCTTGGAGTGGAAAGTTTGCTTTTAATCAAATCTGGTGGCACTTTAGAGAGGATGAATGATTCCATTTGCAGAGGAGCAATTCCTGAGATGGTTCTTCTGTGAAGTGTTCAGCACTGAGTGCGCTGCTGTCATGTTCTTTTTGGTACTGTATTTGTGGAGGGCCACAAAGATGAGCCAAGGGCTGCAGCAGCTCTGCTCTGAGCACAGGCTGAGGGAGCTGGGGGTGTTCAGCCTGGAGAAGAGAAGGCTCCAGGAGGACCTCAGAGCTGCCTTGCAATAGCTGAAGGGATCCTGCAGGAAGGCTGCAGAGGGACTTTTGCTAAGGGTGTCTAGAGCCAGGCCCAGGGGGAATGGTTTGAAGCTGAGGCAGAGCAGGGTCAGACTGGAGCTGAGGAAGAAGTTCTTCAGTGTGAGGGTGGTGAGAGTCTGGCACAGGCTGCCCAGGGAGGCTGTGGCTGCCTCCTGCCTGGGGGTGCTGAAGGCCAGGCTGGACGGGGCCTTGAGCAGCTGAGTCTAGCTGAGAGGTGTCCCTGGGCATGGTGTGGAGGTTGTAGGAGCTGATCTCTGAGGTCCCTTCCAACCTGAGCCATTCTGTGATTCCATCCATTAATTATTTGAATGAGATGTCTTGCTTTCTGTGTATATAAGGTGCAAATGTGTTGGCTGTGATAGGTGACATACTGTTTGTCTCACACTTTTGGTGTCCTCTCATCATAAATCAGAAGGTGGAGGCTTTGAGCCTTCTCTTCTTTGATGGCTGTTAGAAATGCTTTTCTGTATGGTCAAGATCACAGATTTCATTTCCTGAGATTAAGATTAGTGGCTGTGCAGTGCTTTTACAAGCAAATGCTGAGTAATAAGTAACAGACTGATCCAAGGAATGTTTCTCCTTAGACAGAAGTTTATTTTTAGGGCTTGTAGCGTCAGGTGCTGCTGCTCTAGTCCAGGTGTTGTCAGAATCATAGAATTGTTGAGGCTGGAAAAGACCCTGAAGTTCATGGACTCCAACTATCAGCCTTGCACTGCCAAGTCTGTGGCTAACTCATGTCCCACAGCACCACATGTCCGTGGCTTTTAAACCCCTCCAGGAATGGGGACTCCACCACTTATTTGGGCAGGCTGTTTCAGGCCTTGACAACCCTTTCAGGGAAGAAATTGATCCTTGTATCCAGCCTAAACTTTCCATGCCACAACTGGAAGCTGTTTCCTCTCATCCTGTCACTTGTTACTAGGGAGAAGAGACCAACCCCCTCCTGGCTCCAACCTCCTTTCAGGGAGTTGTAGAGAGCTACCAGGTCTCCTCTCAGCCTCTTTTTCTCCACAGTAAGCAAATCCCAGATCCTTCAGCTGCTCCTCACCAGCCCTGGTCTCCAGACCCTTCACCAGCTTCATTGTCCTTCTCTGGACATGCTCCAGCACCTCAGTGCCCTTCTAGGACTCAGAGGCCCAAGCATTTGAGGTGTGGCCTCACCAGTGCGGAGTCCAGGGGGACAGTCTCTTCCCTAGTCTTGAGCCACACTATTCCTGATCCAAACCAGGATGCTGGTGGCCTTTTTGGCCATGTGGGCACACTGCTGTCTTGTCTTCATCCTTACTTTTTGAACATCTAAGCCAGGTGCTGCTGCTCAAGTCCTGGTTTTAGCCTTTCCTCTGCTCTTGATCACTGGAGTCTCTATTGTGCCGAAAGGTATCGTAAACGTTGTTGGCCTGTGGCCACTAGCCCAGGAAAACATGAAGATGTTTGGCTTAAAATATGCTTTTCTCCCATGTAATTTAATTTCAGCAGTTAATTTAATTTGTCCATTTTAATGTTGTGGATTAAGGAGCTGGGTTAATATATTTAATCCACTACCAGAGTCACTAAACGGAGCCAGGCTGTGTTCAGGCTTCGTGTTGCTGGCAGAACCACTGCCTGGATTTACAGATTAAACACTTCTTTAAACATGGAATGATGTGGATGGGGTATGACAGCTCCATCGTGGCAAGGATTTGTTCCAACAGCAGATACCAGACAAGGAGAGGAGATGAGAATTTGGGCCAAAAAAAAAGCCCCAACCTGTGCTGGGAAAAAAACCCCAAATCCCCTGATTTTCATTTGTGATGCAGAAGCCTTTTAATTGCACTGAGTTGTGAAGTGGGGGAGGGAATGTGGGGTTTGAAGGCTTGATAGTGTGCTGGTCACCTTGTGACAGGACAAGCTGGACTTGAGCAAGCAGTGTGAGCTTGCAGCACAAGGCCAAGGGCAGCCTGAGCTGCATCCAAAGCAGCATTGGCAGCAGAGGCAGAGAGGAGATTCTGCCACTTTGCTCTGCTCTGGGGAGACCTCACCTGGAGTGCTGGGTGCAGGTCTGGAGCCCTCAGCACAGGAAGGACCTGGAGCTGCTGGAGCAGGTGCAGAGGAGGGCCAGGGAAATGCTCAGGGGGTTGGAGCAGCTCTGCTGTGAGGCCAGGCTGAGGGAGCTGGGGGTGCTCAGCCTGGAGAAGAGAAGGCTCCAGGGAGACCTAATAGCAACCTGCCTGTACCTGAAGGGGACCTACAGGAAAGCTGCAGAGAGACTGTTTGCAAAGGCCTGCAGGGACAGGATGAGAGGCAATGGCTTCAAATTAGAGCAAAGCAGATTTAGACTGAATATCAGGAAGTTGTTCTGCCCCATGAGGGTGGTGGGGCACAGGAACAAGTTGCCCAGGGAGGTGGTTGAGGTTCCTTCCATGGAGATATTGAAGGTGAGGCTGGACAGGGCTCTGGGCAACCTGAGCTAGTTGAGGATGTCCCTGGTGAGTGCAGGGAGGTTGGATTGGATGACCTTTGGAGGTCCCTTCCTGCCTGGCCCATTCTGTGGCCCTGGTGTGACAAGTTGGGTGTCACCCTTGTCTCATCTCATTACTCATTTCTTTAGGACTGCATTCAGGGTATGCAGCCACCATGCTGCTGGAGCGTTCCAGAAGGCAGTGCTCACTGGAACAACACACACACAGAGCATCTTTTTGTCTTGGGAATGAAGAATTATTTTTCTAGAAAGCACCCTGCTGTTACCCAGGAGGATTCAATTTGAGCCAAAAGCTGTTTGTTTAGTGAGGCTTGAGGGAATTTGAGTCCTTTTGGAGCACTTTTGGGGAATTACTAGAATGGATTGGGTTGGAAAGGACCTTTAAGATCATTCAGTTCCAACCCCCCTGCTGTGGGCAGGGATGCCTCCCACCAGTCCAAGTTGCTCAAGGCCTCATCCAGCCTGGCCTTGAACACTTCCAGAGAGGAGGCATCCACAACCTCCCTGGGCAACCTGTTCCAGTGTCTCACCACCCTCTAAAGAATTTCTTCCTCATCTCCAGTCTCAATCTGCCCACTTCCAGCTTCAATCCTCTCCCCCCTTGTCCTGTCATTCCCAGGCCTTAACAAAAGTCCCTCTCCAGCTTTCTTGTAGCCCTCTTCAGGTTCTAGAAGGCTGCTTTAAGGTCTTCTTGGATCCTTCTCTTCTCCAGGCTGAACAGCCCCAGCTCTTGCAGTGGAGCTCCCACAGGGGAGGTTCTCCAGCCCTCTGATCATCTTATGGCCTCCTCTGGACCTCCTCCAACAGTTCCATGTCCTTCTTGTGGTGGGAGCACCAGAACTGGACATAGTGCTGCAGGTGGGGTCTCTTGAGAGCAAAGCTGAGGGGGAGAATCACCTCTCTTGATCTGCTGGTCACACTTCTTTTCATGCAGCTCTGTACTGCAAGACTCCAACTTCATGCCTTTGTTTTATGCTGCTCTGAATTCTACAAACTTCAGTCCTGTGGTGGCCGCAAGAAACTCTTGAGTGTGTGGTTTGCAAGGTAGTGATTATAAAAGTGTCTTTTAAAATGTGAAATGATTACAAAGAATAGGAAATGATATTAAATGAATACAGAAAATTTAGCCTGGAATCATTAAGTTTAGCAAAGACCTCGAGTCCAACCATTAACATTACCAAGTCTGCTGCTAAACCATGCCCCTCAGCACCTCATCTCCATGGCTTTTCAATCCCTCCAGGGATGAGGACTCCACCACTGACCTGGGCAGCCTGTTCCAGGGCTTGACAGCCCTTCTGGGGAAGAATGTTTGCTTTATGTCCAACTTAAACCTCCCCTGGTGCAACTGGAAATAATTTCCTGTCATCCTATTGCTTGGTCCCTGGAGAAGAGGTTGACCCCCACCTGGCCCCAACCTCCTTTCAGGTCATTGTAGAGAGCCAGAAGGTCTTTCCTTCATCCTCCTTTTCTCCAGGCTCAACAACCCCAGTTCCCTCAGCTGCTCCTCACCAGCTCTGTTCTCCAGACCCTTCCCCAGCTTTGTTGCCCTTCCCTGGCCACACTGAAGCACTGAATGTTTCTCTTGGAGTGCGGGGCCCAAAACTGAACCCAGGATTTGAGGTGTAGCCTCAGCAGTGGACAGAGGAACAATCCCCTCCCTTGTCCTGCTGGCCACATTCAAATCACACACTTGATACATACAAACCATCCTGTAGAGGACTTAAAGCTTTTCATTACATTTCTTTGTATCTTTGCAACTCAGTTTTGTATACAAGGGATAAAAGAAAGGGTACAAGGAAGAGATCAGAAGGTTCTCTGATGAGTTCCAGCAGAGCACATCTATTGTCTGGTAGACCAACAGATGAGTTTTGGCAGCCTACCAGATCATAGACATAGTTGGCATTCCAGTAGCTTTGATATCTTTATGGAAAGCTGAGCACTCTTTTGAATGTTTGTGGTTTGAAGGCTTCAACTTTGTTGTTTGGAGGGGATGGGGAACTCTGAGCTACTCTTCATCCTGGAGAAGAGAAGGGAGACCTAAGAGCACCATTGTAGTACCTTAAGGGGGCTACAAGAAGGCTGCAGAGGGACTGTTTAGAAAGACCTGCAGAAACAGAACGAGAGGCAATGGCTTCAAACTAGAGCAGAGCAGATTTAGATTGGATGTGAGGAACAAGCTCTGCACCATGAGGGTGGTGGAACGCTGGAACAGGTTGCCCAGGGAGGTAGTTGGGGCCCCATCCCTGGAGATATTGAAGGTGAGGCTGGACAGGGCTCTGGGCAACCTAAGCTAGTGGAGGATGTCCCTGCTGACTGCAGAGGGTTTGGCCTGGATGACCTCTGGAAGTCTCTTCCAAGCCAGACCATTCTATGATTCTACTATTTATTCCAAGGGGGATTGTTCCTGCTCAGGGTTGAGGTATGTAGATCTAATTACCTTTTGCCCAGCTCCTCTGTACATATTTCATCTCCTTGAGGGCTGTACATAAACAACCCCCCCAGGTTTATTTAAATCTGAAAACGTGTGTTCTTCTTGAGTGATAATACAGCTGTGCTCAGGTGGCCAAGAAGGCAAGCAACATCCTGGCTTGGATCAGCAATAGTCTGGCCAGCAGGACTAGGGGAGTCATTGTCCCCCTGTACCAGCACTGAGGAGACCACACCTCAGATCCTGGGTTCAGTTTTGGGTCTCTTACTCCAAGATGGACATTTTGGTGCTGGAGCAGGTCCAGATAAGGGCAATGAAGCTGGTGAAGGGTGTGGAGAACAGGTCTGGTGAGGAGCAGCTGAAGGAGCTGGGGCTCTTTAGCCTGGAGAAAAGGAGGCTGTGGGGAGACCTTTAGCTCTCTACAACTTCCTGAAAGGAGCTTGGAGCCAGGTAGGGGTTGGTCCGTTCTCCCAAGTAGCAAGTGACAAGACAAAAGGAAAGAGCTCAAGTTGCACCAGGGGAGATTTAGGTTGGATATTAGGAACAATTTCTTCACTAAAAGTTTTGTCAAGACCTGACCCAGGCTGCCCAGAGCAGTGATGGAGTCCCCATCCCTGGAAGGATTTAAAAGCTGTGGAGATGTGGTACTGAGGGCCATGGTTTAGCTGTGAACTTGACAGTGCTGGGTTGATGGTTGGAGTTACAGACTGTATTGGGTTGGAAGGGACCTTCCAAATTCATCTTGTCCAACCACTCTTCAGTGAGCAGGAGCATCTCCAACTAGATCAGGCTGCCCAGGGCCACATTGAGTCTGATCTTGTCTCAACCACATCCCTGGGCAACCTGTTCCAGTATTAAAACCACTGCATCTTAAGGGTCTTTTTCAGCCTGCATGATTCCATGAGTCTCACCTCTGTGTGTAAGGATGTAGATTGACTCCTTGGGGACCAGGAAGAAAGGACAGCAGGTTCTCATTGAAAGCATGCCTTAGACTGGACAAAAGTACTGCTGCTGGTGGTGGAGTGGAAAGTTTTCCTGGGAGTTGAATGATTTCTTGAAATAACCTGAAAAATCTAATATTCATTATAAAAAACCCTGCAAATCTCAGGCTTGCAGAGAGTCTCTGCTCTGTGGGAGCTGAGGAGCAGGGAACCTGAAGGATCTTTTTAATGACAAGACTAGAAGGTGGGGGGGGAAAGTAGGGTTAGCAAATAATGTTTAAAAATACATGTCTATGTTTTAGAAGCTAGGAGTTAGCTCTTGGTGTTGCCTTTCTTCATCCTGGCTGACTGAGGAATTTGTGGAACAAGTGATTCAGGAGGCTTTTCGGATTGTTGGCTCAGTTTGAGCCCTGACATCTGTTTATCTTGTGGAGCTCACTGAAGCTACTGTAGCCTTTCATCTTGTAGACCTAATAGCAGCCTTCCAGTACCTGAAGGAGGCTACAAGAAGGATGGAGAGAGACTGTTTGCAAAGGCCTGCAGTGAGAGGATGAGGAGCAATGGCTTCAAACTAGGGCAGAGCAGATTTAGATTGGATGTGAGGAAGAAGTTCTGCACCATGAGGGTGGTGGAACACTGGAACAGGTTGCTCAGGGAGGTGGTTGAGGCCTCATCCCTGGAGGTATTCAAGGTGAGGCTGGACAGGGCTCTGGGCAACCTGAGCTAGTTGAGGATGTTCCTGCTGAGTGCAGAGAGCGTTGGACTAGATGACCTTTGGAGGTCCCTTCCAACCCAGACCATTCTGAGATTCTATGATCTCTGCTGGCATTGCTTTCTGCAATCAGGATGGAGAAAGAGGTTTTGCCTCCTGGAAAGGTAAACATGGACTTTGGCACTGTGAACCAGAAATTCTGCAGAGTTTCTTTGTGGCTTCAAGTACTTGGAGAGGGACTTTCCCCCACTGGTGTCTAGCAACAGGACAAGGAGGAATGGCTTGAAGCACAGGGAGGGGAAGATTAAGCTGGATCTGAGGAGGAAGTTCTTCAGTATGAGGTTGGTGAGACTCTGGAATAGGCTGCCCAGAGAGGCTGTGGATCCCTTTTCCCTGGAGGTGTTCAAGGTCAGGCTGGATGAGGCCTTGAGCAACCTGGTCTAGCTGAGAGGTGTCCCTGCCCATGGCAGGGCAGTTGGACTAGATGATCTTTACGGTCCCTTAAAACCAGAGCCATGCTGTCATTCATTGTATTCACACCTGACTGCTCTTAATGGCTTCAAGTTGCACCAGAAGAGATTTACTTCTGCACATTAGGGGGAAAAAAAATATCAATATCAAAAGGTTCAGGAACAGGCTGCCCAGGAAGATGGTGGAAACACTATCCCTGCAGGGACTGAGAAGCCAGAGAAGGGCCACAAAGCTGGTGAAGGGTCTGGAGAAAAATCTGTATGAGGGGAGGCTGAAGGAACTGGGGTTGTTCAGTCTGGAGGAGGCTAAGAGGAGACTGAAAGGAGGTTCGAGCCAGCTGAGGGCTGGGCTCTTTTCCCTAGTGACAGAAGAAGAGCAAATAGCCTGAAAGTGTGTCAGGGGAGGGTAAGGTTGGAGATTAGGAAAAATTTCTCTGCTGCCAGAGTGATCAGGGATTGGAACAGGCTGCCCAGGGAGGTGGTAGAGTCCCTGTGCCTGGAGGTGTTCAAGAAATGTGTGGCCATGGCACTTGGGGCCATGGTTTAATGGCCATAGTTCTGTTGGGTTGATGGTTGGATTTGATGATCTTGGAGGTGTTTTCCAACCCAAACAATTCCATGGTTCTGAGGTTAGATGTGGTGCTGAGGGACGTGTTTTACTGGTGGACTTGATGGTGTTGGGTTAATGTTTGAGCTGGATGATCTTGGAGGTATTTCCAGCCTCAATGAGTCTATGATGAAGTCGATGATCTTGGAAGGTATTTTCCAACCAAAATAATTCTCTGAGTTTCTGTTGGGTGGCAGGGAGTAAGTCCCATGTAGCAGTCTGAAGTTGCCCTTGGCTTGCTGGGCCATGGGCATAGTTGCCTTTTTTGTGTGTGCAGGCATCTGCAAGGCTGTGAGGAAGTCTGTAAGAGCCACACTTTCATTCCATTTGATATTTCTGTGTTGTCTTTAAATGCTATCAACTTTCTGAAGGGGTTAGGTGGTGGTTGCATTACCTTGAAGGTTACATTCGGCCCTTCTTTTCCAGTGAGCTTTTTCTGCCTTTGCAGTTCATGTTAGTATAGTCTAAAATGCCTTCTTAGAGCCCCTCTTCACTTTCATCTGTTGCCAGCAATGATGGGGTTGTATTTAGAATACAATAAAGTAGGTTGGGAAGAGACCTTCAAGATCATCATGTCCAAACTATCATCCAACACCACCTAATCAACTAAACCATGGCACCAAGCACCCTATCAAGTCTCCTCCTGAACACCTCCAGTGATGGTGACTCCACCACCTCCCTGGGCAGCCCATTCCAATGGGCAATCACTCTCTCTGTGTAGAATTTCTTCATAACCTCCAGCCTAAACTTCCCCTGGCACATCTTGAGACTATGTCCTCTTGTTCTGGTGCTGGTTGCCTGGGAGAAGAGACCAACCTCCGCCTGTCTGCAACCTTCCTTTAATGGCTGGTTTCCTCTGTTCTAAAGCCTGGACCACTGCTGAAGGGCTGCCTTGCTTGCCAACTATTTCTGCTGTCTCCCTGTAGGAGCAGAAGAATGGGTGAGCCATGGATTAGGGAATTTACCCACCTGAAAGTGGGTCCAGAGGATGGCACCAAGATGGGGGTTGGAATAGATGACCTTTGGAGGTTCCTTCCAACCCAGACCATTCTATGATCTGAGGGCTGGAGAACATCCCCTATGGGAACAGACTGAAGGAGTTGGGGTTGTGCAGCCTGGAGAAGAGAAGGCTCCAAGGAGACCTTAGAGGAGCTTCCCAGTACCTGAAGGGGGTTGCAAGAAAGCTGGAGAGGGACTTTTCGCAAGGGCTTGCAGTGATAGGAAGAGAGGCAGTGGATTGAAGCTGGAAGAGCAGAGATTGAGACTGGAGATTAGGAAGAAATTCTTGACAGTGAGGGTGGTGAGACACTGAAACAGATTGCCCAGGGAGGCTGTGGGTGTCCCCTCCCTGGAGGTGTTCAAGGCCAGGTTGGGTGAAGCTTTGAGCAACCTGGTCCGGTGGAAGGTGTTAGAGCTACATCATCTTGAAGGTCCCTTCCAACCTAAACTGTTCTACGAGTCTATGAAATCAAATTTTCCCCTACTCATCTCCCCAAAAAGGAGAATTTGGGGATCAGTCCATTCCCTGATCCAGCTTGCTGCATGGCTGCTAGAATTGAGTGGTAGGAGGAGGAGTGAGGATGTGAGGCAGGAGAGAGGAAAGCAAGACAGGTTCACGCAGAACTAAAGTCAGTGCATAAACCCAGCCTTGAGAAAGCCCAGCTGCTACTTAGTGAATGTCAGAGCTGTCAAAGCCACCTTCCTTATGTCTTAGCTGATTTTCTGCTGTTGAGTGTCTTGATCCTGTGTTGCTTCATCATTTTCAGGCAGTTTATTGTACACTGTCTGGAAGAAGGATGTGTAGAGATTGCATGATTTCCTGGCTGAGATGGACTAGCAACACAGTCATTCTGCTTGAGGGGTCCCAAATTCACTTTTTCAGCACTTGCAACTAAATTCATGGTGTCAAAGGAGCTGCCAAAACCATGAGCTTAGGAGCTTTCTGGGCTCCTGACAAGAAAATATATTCAGAGATACAGAGGGACTTTTTAGGATGTCAGGTAGTGATAGGACTATCATAGGGAAGTCATTCTGCCCCTGTACTCAGCACTGGTTAGGCCACACCTTGAGTGCTGTGTCCAGTTCTGGGGCCCTCAGTTTAAGAAAGATCTTGAGATGAGGAAAGTGTCCAGAGAAGGGCAACAAAGCTGGGGAGGGGTCTGGAGGAGGCTGAGGGAGCTGGGGTTGCTTAGCCGGGAGAAAAGGAGGCTCAAGGGGGACCTTATTGCTGTCTACAACTCCCTGAAGGGAGGTTGTAGCCAGGTGGGGGTTGGTCTCTTCTCCCAGGCAACTGGCACCAGAACAAGAGGGCATGGAACAAGCTGCACCAGGGGAGGTTTGGGCTGGCTATGAGGAAGAAGTTCTTCACAGGGAGATTGGCCATTGGAATGTGCTCCCCAGGGAGGTGGTGGAGTCACCACCACTGGAAGTGTTTAAAAAGAGCCTGGATGAGGCACTTAGTGCCATGGTTTAGTTGATGAGATGGTGTTGGGTGATAGGTTGGACTGGGTGATCTCAAAGGTCTTTTCCAACCTGCTCAATTCTGTATTCTATTGTATGACTGGGGGTAATGGAGCAAAACTGGAAGTGGGTAGATTCAGATTGGATGTTAGGAAGAAGCTCTTCCTCATGAGGGTGGTGAGAGACTGGCGCAGGTTGCCCAGGGAAGTGGTGGAAGCCTCATCCCTGGAGGTTTTTAAGGCCAGGCTGGATGTGGCTCTGAGCAATCTAGTCTAGTGTGAGGTGTTCCTGCCTGTGGCAGGGGGGTTGGAACTGGATGATTCTTGAGGTCCCTTCCAACCCTGACAACTCTGTGATTCTGTTTTCTTGTATGGTGTTGTCCTCTTGCTGCTGCTCTGCTGATGTGTGGCAAGATTGGATGTGGAGCCTGTGAGTGAGAGAAGAAGGAACTCAGTGGGAATCTGTGTTTATATTCCCATTCTGAGGACACAGCACTTCCTCGACGTCTCCAACTCGGTGTCTCAGTCCTGTCATAACAAGTCTGAGGGAACAGCGCAGATGCTTTGGAACATAGAGGTGGGGGGGGGGAAAGTCACCAAAAAGAGAATCAAAGCATGAATGAATATTTCTCTGCTGCAGAGAACTGGTTGCTGCTAGTTGTAACACGTCGTTGTGTGTGCTGAGATCTGCTCCCCTGAGTACAGCTGCCTGGAACCTTTTGCTGTGCTGGCTGGCGGAATTTGACTGCGCTGCTGGAATCTCCCCGCTGATGTTGGTGGGTTCATGATAAGGTTTATGGCAGCTTTGGCTGCAAGTCAAGCTGCTGAAGTTGAAACTCTGGCCAGTTCTGGGTTCAGGAAGGACAGGGATTTGCCTGGAGAGGGTCCAGCAAAGGGCTGCAGAGATGCAGAGGGGACTTGAATGTCTCTGATGAGGGAAGGCTGAGGGAATTGGGGGTTTGGGGTCTGGAGAAGAGCAGCCTGAGGGGGGGGAATCTCATCCACGTTGATCAGGTGAATGTCAGGAGGATGGGACCAGGCTTTTCTCAGTGGTGCCTAGTAACAGGATAAGGGGTAATAAGCAGAAATTCAAACAGATCTAAACATGAGGAGGAACTTCTTTAAGGGTGGCAGAGCACTGGAGCAGGCTGCTCAGAGAAATGGAGTCTCCATCTCTGCAGACTTTCAAAAACCACCTGAACATGTTCCTTTGTCACTTCTCTAGGTGAACTTGCCTTGGCAAGGGGATTGGACTTGATGATCTCCAGAGGTCCCTTCCAACCCCTGCATTTTGTGATTCTGTGCAGTTCCAGATGTAAATACAGCAAATCTAACAGAGCAGCTACAGTGCAGCTCACTGAACAGATACTGGGTTAGGGCAAAGTCTCATTGCAGCATGGAGAGAGCTGCACAGGGATAGGTAACTGGAAATGAAAAATATAAGAGAGTGTAAAGCTGCCTGGTGGAAAATGACCTGGGGGTGCTGGTAAACAGCTGGCTGAAGATGGACCAGTGTGTGCCCAGGTGGCCAAGAAGGCCACCAGCATCCTGGTTTGGATCAGGAGTAGTGCCCAGCAGGTGTAGGGAGGTGTACTGAGAACTGGTGAGGCTGCACTTCAAATACTGGATTTTGTTTTGGGCTCCTCACTCCAGGAAGTTCATTGAGGTGCTGGAGTAGGTCCAGAGAAGGGCAAGAAAGCTGGGGACGGGTCTGGAGATCAGGGCTGGTGAGGAGCAGCTGAGGGACTTGTGGTTGTTCAGCCTGGAGAAAAGAAGGCTGAGGGGAGACTTGGCTTTCTGCAACTCCCTGCAAGTGGGTTGGAGCCAGGAGGGGGTCAGTTTCTTCTCCCAGATAAGAAGCAACAGGACAAGAGGAAACTCCCTCAAGCTGCCCCAGAGGAGGTTAAGGTTGGCTATAGGGAACAATTTCTACACTGTATGAATGGTTAAGCCCTGGTTCAGGCTGCCCAGGTCACTGGTGGAGTCCCCATAGAATTGATAGGGTTGGAAAGGACCTCAAGGATCCTCCTGTTCCTACCCTCCTGCCATGGGCAGGGACACCTCACACTACGTCAGGTTGCTCAGAGCCATCTCCAGCCTGGCCTTCAAAACCTTCAGGCATGAGGCTTCCACCACCTCCCTGGGCAACCTGTGCCAGGCTCTCACCACCCTCATGGGGAAGAACTTCTTCCTAACACCCAATCTGAATCTCCCCACTTCCAGTTTTGCTCCATTCCCCCCAGTCCTATCATTACCTGACACCCTAGAGGGATTGGAAAGCTGTGGGGATGTGGTGTGGAGGGACATGGTTTAGTGGTGGGCTTGGCAGGACTGGGTTGATGGTTGGACTGGATGATCTTGGAGATGTTTTCCAACCTCAGTGATTCTCTCATTTGCATTTCTGTGTGTATAAAGCCTTATGGCTTAGAGATTCTGAAAAAGGAGGAGAAAGCTTTGCTGTTTCTGGCCCGAGGCATGATGGTAGTGGGGAGTTCACTTTTTCTTCTTGTTATTTCTGGTCTCCAGCTGCAGGGAATGCAGCTTGGATAGCCTTGAGCCTTGTATTGGTCTCCAGAGCATGTTTGCCCCTGGCTGGTGGGGGAGTGTCTGAGCAAAGCCTTTCTTCTTCAGTTCCTCTTTGCAGGAGGAAGTCACCTCCCTGCTCACAATTTACTCCTTCATTGTCACCTTTCCTTTTTCCTTCAAGGTCACTTGCTCCAGCAGATGTGATGCTCACTTCTGGTGTTTGCAGCTTTAATTTAAGTAGGAGGAGATTGATTTTTCTTCTGTGCTCTGTGAAATCTGCAGCCTGCCAAGATGAACCAGGAAACTCAAGAAAATGATGGCCAATGCTGTTTTAATCTGTGTTTGACTCACACTTGGGATGACTTCCCCTGTGCAACCAGTGGATCTTGAGGCTTAGGGGTTTTAGTCTTTAAAGCTTGCACTTTCTGAAGAGTTGGTGCCATTTCTTTCCTCTTCACAGTAGCATAGAATGGTTTGAAAGGGACCTTTCAAGGTCATCTTGTCCAGCCCCCTGCAGTGAGCAAGGATAACTTCAACAGCTTCAAGGATCTTCAACTAAATCAGGTTTCTCAGAGCCTCATCTAACCTAACCAGCTCTTGAGCTGCTCTTTCTCAGCGCCAGTGAGTGTTGTGGCTTCCTGGTTTATTTTTTACACCTCAGGCTCTGTTAATTAGCTGAGGGGACACAACATCATTATAGAACTGTTGAAGCTGGAAGAGACCTTTTGAGATCATCAAGTCCAACAGCTCACTTAGAGCTCACAATCCCAGCTCTGCTGCTAAGACACTACTGCTAAACCATCTCCCTCAGCACCACATCCGTGCATCTTTTAAACACCTCCAGGCAGGGTGACTCCACCACCCTGGGCAGCCTGTTCCAGTGCCTGAGAATCCTTGCTGGGAAGGAATAGTTCCTAATATCCACCCTGAACCTCCCTGGCCCAACTTGAGACTGTCTCCTCATGTCCTGTCATATGTTACATGTGAGAGAGACCAGCCCTCACATCTCTCCAACTTCCTTTGAGGTAGTTGTAGGGGGTGATGAGGTCTCCCCTCAGCCTTCTCTTCTGAATCATGCAATCACAGAATGGTTTGAGTTGAAGGGACCTGTAAAGCTCATCTAGTCCAACTGCCCTGCAGTCAGCAGGGACATCCCCAACTAAATCAGGTAGCTCAGAGCCACATCAAGCCTGACTTTGAATGTCTCCAGGGCTGAAGACTAAACCACCTCCATTCCCTCAGCTGTTGCTTACGTTCAGAGCCCTACACCAGCTTAGTCGTTCTTCGCTGGACACATTCCAGCACCTCAAGGTCCATCTTGTAGTGAGGGGCCCCAATCTGAACCCAGGTTTTTTGCCTTTAAGATGAAACATGTAGAAATCCCAGAAACTGTTTTGAGAGCAGTTGGTGGTGGTGCTTCTGAACTCCCTATAAAGCGACCACAGAAGCTGTGGTCTGGGCGCGCTACCTGTAATTAGGCTGCCCTTTAATGAGATGCTCACATTCTTGGAAGAATTAAAACCTGGTGATGTTTTGACTGGAACTGTTTGAGGGGAAGCTTGGAATGTAGTTAAAATTAAAAGAAGAAGAAAAAAAACCCCACCCCATCAACAACCCAAGCCTGTTGCTTACTGGGTGTGGAAGTCCCAAGTTTTGATTGAGGAAGGGAAGAAAACAAAAATTTAGTTTCAATATAAACACAGCCACAGTGTGATGAGTCAGGTTTGAATTGGCATAATGAAATTGAGGCCTGGGCCACACTCCTCCATCACAGGACCACAGGATGCTAGAGGTTGGAAGGGACTCTTGAAGATCATCAAGTCCAACCCCCCCTACCAGAGCAGGACCATAGAAGCTGGTGCAGGTCACACAGGGTCACAGAGCACTGGAACAGGCTGCCTAGGGAGATTGTGGAGTCTTCTCTGGAGACTTTCAAGACTCACCTGGATGCATTCCTGTGTGACCTGTGCTGGATTCTATGGTCCTGCTCTGGCAGGGGGGTTGGACTTGATGGTCTTCGAAGGTCCCTTCCAACCCCTAACATCCTATGATCCATTTCTCACATCAGAAAGATATGATTGGGTTTTTTCTTCCACTTTAGCTAAGGTTTGCATTTGAATGAGCTTTTCTTGATTAAACCAACTCCAGCAGCAGCTCTGGAAGTCTTAAGTTTGGAAGGACTTTCAGGAGAAGGTTGCATTAGGTGGTGAGCACCGTGCTTTGGAAGACGGCAACCAAAACTGCCTCTGGTACTAAACAGAGCAGACATTCTTGGCCTAAAGTTACATTTCCAGTTTTGACTGAGTGCCTCCTTTTTTAAGAATGAATTCTTCAGCCTGCAGAACGTTGTGTGGGTGTTTTCTTCTCTGGCTTCTAGCCCAGAGTGGCTTTTCCTGGAGCTGTCATTTTTCAACACAGTCGGTGCTCGGCAGAGCTCGAGAAAAGCAGCCCGGGGAAGTTGCCTTTGTAACAGATCTTGATGGTGACATTTGCAAGGTGTAGCTGAAAATCAACTGCTTCCAGCAGCCTTCCAGTACAGGAGTGCTGGGGAGGGACTTTTGACAAGGACTAGTAGGGATAGGATGAGAGGGAATGGATTGAAGCTGGAAGAGAGGAGGTTGAGACTGGAGATTAGGGAGAAATTCTTTCCAGTGAGGGTGGGGAGACACTGGAACAGGTTGCCCAGGGAGGCTGTGGGTGTCCCCTCCCTGGAGGGGATGAGGCCAGGTTGGATGAGGCCTTGAGCAACCTGGGCTAGTGGAAAGTGTCTCTGCCCATGGCAGGGGGTTGGAACAGGATGATCTTTATGGTTCCTTTCAACCCAAACCATTCCATGAAGCTCAGAATATTAGCATATGTCCTACAGGATAATTCTCAAGGAACAAAATGCTCTTTCTTTGATCCACTTGGTCAAGCCCAAGCCTGATTCTGTGAGTAAAGGTTTCCCTTCTGAGGCTCTCTAAAGATTTTGAATCCCAGCTCTTCTCAAACGCAGTAAAGTGCTGGGACTGTTTAGCCTGGAGAACAGCAAACTGAGAGGGGATCTGATCAATGCTCAGCAAGAGCTAAAGGGCAGGGGGCAAGAGGATGATGCCAGGCTCTTTTCAGAGCTGCCCAAAAACAGGACAATTGGCAGTGGGCACCAACTGGAACCCAGAAGCTTCCCTCTCAACATGAGCTGGAACTTCTTTGTTGTGAGGATACTAGAGGCCTGGAGCAGGCTGCCCAGAGAGGTTGTGGAGTCTCCTTCTGTGGAGACCTTCCAGCCCCACCTGGCTGTTGTGGTCCTGGGCAGGCTGCCCTGGGTGACGATGCTTTATCAGAGGTTCCTGTTGACTTCTGCCACTCTGATACTCTCTTACTTTGTAAGAGGAACTGGAGATGATCAGAACATAGCCCAAATGTCAGGATAAGCTGGGTTGGAAAGAGGAAGAGCATTCTTATCATTCCAGACACAATTAGTGTAGCCTGGCTTAATTTCCTACGCTGTTGGGTTGAGTTTGTTTCATCTTGTTTGGTGGGGAAAAAAGGTTTAGTTGGCAGGTTTTGCATCCTTTGCCAATAGTGCTTTTAGCATCTTTCATAGACCATACCCTTGGCCTTTTTAGCAAAGCCTGCACAAAGGCTTCTGTAAACAATTCCTGTTGAGGCTGTTGATACAGAGGGCACTCCACCCATTTCATCTTGCTTCATGGCTGGAGATGATTGAAGAGATTTTTCTTCCCCTCTGTGCCACAGAATCCCAGCATGGTAGGGGTTGGAAGGGACCTCTGGAGTTCATCCAGTGCAACCCCCCTGCTAAAGCCGGGCACCCACAGCAGCTTGCCCAGGATCACCATGGCCAGGGGGGGTTGGAAGCTCTCCACACCAGGAGACTCCACAACCTCTGTGGGCAGCCTGCTCCAGGCCTCCAGCACCCTCACACCAAACAACTTTCTCCTCATGTTCAGCGGGAACCTCCTTTGTACCAGCTTGTGCCCATTGCCTCTTGTCCTGTCCCTGGGCACCACTCAGAAGATCCCAACCTCATCCTCTTGTTCCCCACAGCCCCTTTTGGGCTTTTGCTGAGCTTTGATCAGATCCCCTCTGGGGCTGCTCTTCTCCAGGCTCAGCAGCTCCAAGGCTCTCATCCTTCCCTTCTTACAGAGCTTCTCTAGGCCCCTGGAGACATAGTGCCAAGTGCTTCTGCACCTCTTACAAGGGGAAAAAGTAGACTCCACAACTGAGCAGCCTGTTCCAGTGCTGTTGCACCCTCACAGGAAAGGAATTTTTCCTCATGTCCCAGTCTGGAAGTTATTTTAGACTTTCATGGGTGAACATGGAGATGTGCATCAACCAGCAAAGCTGATTTCATGTTAGTCCAGGTCCTAGTCCATTATATTCTCTATCTTGAGGGCACAGATTCTTGTCTCTTGCCTCTGTGAGAAGGGTGTGGTGACTAGCAGGAGACAACATTGCTCCACCACAACTGGCTTCACTGAAGTACTTTTTGCCTGTGTGTCAAGCTGGATCAAAACAAGTTCACTTTTTGTCGTGCTGAAAATACCCCTTGGCGTGTCCTGAAGGCTGCTTCTTGGCAGTGCCCATGTTTGTGCCACAATGCTGGGCTTAGTCAGAAAGGAAAAACCTCCAGGGTTCCTCATGCAAGCAGAGTCTCAGGTTGGTGTTTTTGAAAGCAGATAACACTAAAAAAGACACTGAAGTTAGAGGAGCTGGGGTGACTGGGAGAAGCTGGTGCTCTGTCTGAAGTGGGTTTTAGGTCTTTACTAGAAGTTATGATTGATACCTGCAGCACTGCATCTTGGCCTGGCATCCCCAACACAAAAAGGACATGGGGAGTGTTGGAGTGGGTCCAAAGGAGGCCATGAAGATGATGAGAAGGCTGGAGAACCTCCCTTATGTGGGGACAGGCTAGGAGAGTTGGGGCTGTTCAGCCTAGAGAGAAGTCTCCAAGAGGAAACTCTGAGTAACAGAATCCCAGCATTGTGGGGGTTAGAAGGGACCTCTGGAGATCACCCAGTCCAAACCCCCTGCTAAAGCAAGGACACCCACAGCAGCTTGCCTAGGAGCACAATGGCCATAGAGGGTTGGAAGCTCTCCACAGGAGGAGAGTCCACAACCTCTCTGGGCAGCCTGCTCCAGGCCTCCAGTATCCTCACAACAAAGAAGTTTCAGCTCATGTTGAGAGGGAAGCTTCTAGGCTCCAGTTTGTGCCATTTGTCCTGTTTCTGGGCACCACTGAGAAGAGTCTGTCCCTATCCTCTTGCCCTCCTGAGGCCCTTTAGCTCTTGCTGAGCATTGATCAGATCCCCTCTGGGACTGCTCTTCTCCAGGCCCTCAGCCCCAGAGCTCTCAGCCTTTGCTTCTGGCAGAGCTGCTGCAGGCCCCTCTGACTCTCTTCAGTAGGTCCCTGTCTCTCTTGAGCTGTGGAGCCCAGAACTGCACACAGTACTCCAAATGTGGCCTCCATATGACAGAGTAGAGGTGGAGGAGAATCTCCCTTGATCTGCTGTCCACTTCATTCTTCATGCCCCCCAGGAGACCATTGGCCCTTCTGGCCCTGAGAGCATGTTGCTGGCTCCTGGGGAAGTTTGCATCCACTAGCACTCCCAGGTCCTTCTCTGTGGAGCTGCTTTCCAGGAGGTCAGCCCCTCACCTGTGCTGGTGCCTTGTCCACACTGGTGAGTGGAGAGCTGCTTCTGCTGAATGAGGTAGAAGATGTGATCAGGTTATACCTCCTGGGAATACTCAGAAGCAGGAGGCAGAGGTCTAGAGAGAGTTTTCTTCTGTTTTTCAGCAAGTGGCCCACGTGCCAGGGTTATCTTGGCCATGGAGGACTTGGTACTGTGGGACTTTGCCATTTCCAGGTGGTTATTGAGTTCAGCTTCTGCTCCTCGTGGACTTTTAAGCTTGCTGTTACCTTCTGTTACAGCTGAGGGGGTTTCAGTTTTCTGATGGATGTGCATCTGACTTTCAATGGGGTTTTGGTCTAATTCTAGTCACTGGGGTAATTTAATCTTCTGAGTCACTTAATGTGGTGTCACTCACATCACATTGAAGTGCTGGAGCATGTCCAGTGAAGAGCAACAAAGCTGGGGAAGGGTCTGGAGAACAGGGCTGTTGAGGAGCAGCTGAGGGACCTGGGGTTGCTTAGTCTGGACAAGAGTTGGCTGAGGGGAGACCTCATTGCTCTCTACAACTCTCTGAGGAGTTGTGAGCTGAGGGTTGGTCTCTTCTCCCTAATATCAGGTGTTAGAACAAGAGGAAATCACAGAATATTAGGGGTTGGAAGGGACCCCTGGAGATCCCCAAGTCCAAGCCCCTTGCCAAAGCAGGATCACCTAGGGCAGGTCACACAGAAGCACATCCAGATTAGGATTGAAAGTCTCTAGAGAAGGAGATTCTACAACCTCTCCGGGCAGCCTGCTCCACGGCTCCAGCACTCTCACACCAGAGTTTCTCCTCATGTTGAGGTGCATCCTCCTGGGTTCCACCTTGTACCCCTCATTCCTTGTTCCTTGTAAGAGGCTTTCAAGTCATCTTAAGTGTTCCTTTCTTTGTGCCTGTGAGCAGGTGGTCAGGTCCAACCTCCCAAAGGTTGTTCACGCTCATCTCTCTCCTCCTGCATTTTCTCCAGCAAGCTTCCTTTTAACGAGAGACCCAGCCTGCTGCTGTCTGACTTTTCTCAGCAGAGCTCAGCCATGTAGAAGGCTTTAGAAGGTTTCTGTTGGTAAAGCTCCTGGGTTATTTCTAGCTTGTGTGCCAGATGCCAGCCAGTGTTAGGGAGGAAGATTTTGGCACTTGTGACCACTTCTAAATCCATGTAATGTGCAGCAGAAATAAGTTATCCACAATTTTTCCTGAGGTTATGATACTCTTAAGATGATCTTGGATCAAAATGGTTTTAAAGATGTTTGAATATCACAGAGTCACAGAACGGTAGATGTTGGAAGGGACCTATAGGGATCATCTAGTCCATCTTGCTTGATAAAGAAGGGTCATGTTCAAGTGGGGTTTAGTCTCTCCAGAGATGGAGACTCCACAACCTCTCTGGGCAGCCTGCTCCAGGGCTCCTGCACTCTCACAGAAGGGATGTTTCACCTCATCTTCAGATGGAACCTCCATGGCTTCCAGTTTGTGCCTTTTACCCCTTGTCTTGTCCCTTGGCACCTCTGAGAAGACCCCAGCCCCATTCTCTTGGCCTCCTCAGTGTCTTGAGCTGAGCATTGATCAGATCCCCTCTGGGGCTGCTCTTCTTCAGGCTCCACAGCCTCAGGGCTCTCAGCCGTTGCTCCTCACAGAGCTGCTCCAGGCCCCTCAGCATTTCTGTAGCCTCCTCTGGACTCTCTCCGGTAGTTCCCTGCCTCTCTTGATCTGTGTAGCCCACAATGGGACGCAGTACTCCAGATGTGGTCTCACCAGGGCAGAGTAGAGGAAGAGAACCTCCCTTGATCTGTTGGCCACATTCTTCATGCACCCAAGACCAGTTTTATCTCTGGCCCTGGTGGTGAATTTCTCTCTGGGAGCAGCACCAGATGTCAGGCTGCTGAAATTCTGTTAATGTTTGAGCTAACAATCGATGTCTATCTGTCCTCATGGACAAAAATAGGCAACATTCCAGTGTCTTGATACCCAGCAGCTCCTTTTCCTCCTCTTGCTATCTTTAACCTGCCACGTTCTGGCCTCTCTTATCTCGAAATGTACTTTGCTCACTTTCAGCTGTGTTGTCCCTGTGACAAGGGACAGAGGTGGCAGCAGCTTTGGGTCTTGCGGTTGATGAAGTTTTCTTCCCTGCTGATTGATTCCTGTGTGATTGTTTCTAATTATCTCGGTGTGATGTAAGCTGCCTAAATAAGGGGATGAGTAAATAGAGCTGCCTAGTGACATCTAATTAGATGCAGGTCCTGCTTTGGAATTTCCTTTTTATCTTCTCAGTTGTTCACTCTTCTTCTCAACACTGCCAGTCCACACTTGTGTGGCAGATCACTGGCAAAAGGTTCACATTTTCTGTACAAGTTCTACTGGAGTATTTGAAGAGGATCAGAGAATTGTTTGGGTTGGAAAAGACCTCTTAGATCGTGTCCAGTCTTCAGCCCAACACCACCACTGCCATCAAACCGTGTCCCCAGGTGCCATGGCCACAGGTTTCTTGAGCACCTCCAAGGATGGTGACTCCATCACCTCTCTGGACAGCCTGTTCCAGTCCCTGACCACTCTGGCAGCAAAGGAATTATTCCTCATCTCCAACCTTAAACCTCCCCTGGCACGATTTCAGGCTATTTCCTTTCGTTCTATCACCTGAGACTGGGGAGAAGAGCCCAATCCCCACCTCACTGCACACTCCTTTCAGGGAGGTATAGAGTGCAATGAGGTCTTCCCTCAGCCTCCTCTTCTCACAGAATCACAGAACATTAGAGATTGGAAGGGACCTTCGGGATCGAGTCCAAGCCCTCTGCCAAAGTAGGGTCACCTAGGGTAGTCCACGCTGGGGTTGCTTAGTCTCCAGACTAAACACCCCAAGGTCTTTCAGCTGCTCCTCACAGGGCTTGTTCTCAATATGTGGCCCTATGATATGAGTGCCATGAAAATGCTCAGGGGGTTGTACCACCTCTGCTACGAGGACAGACTGAAGGAGCTGGGAGTGTCCAGCCTGGAGAAGGCTCCAGGGAGACCTAATAGCAGCCTGCCAGTACCTGAAGGGGGCTACAAGAAGGCTGCAGAGGGACTGTTTGCAAAGGCCTGTAGTGATAGAATGAGAGGCAATGGCTTCCAACTAGACAAGAGCAGATTTAGACTGATGTTAGGAACAAGTTCTTTACCATGAGGGTGATGGAACCCTGGGACAGGTTGCCCAGGGAGGTGGTCGAGGCCCCATCCCTGGAGATACTGAAGGCTGGACAAGGCACTGTTTCCAGATGGTGCTTCTGACTACAGGGGGAGGTTGGATCAGATGACCTTTGGAGGTCCCTTCCAACCCAAACCATTCTGTGATTCTATTTTTGGATAGCTGGGGGAAAACCAAACCACTTCTGGGAAGGCCAGTGTGACTTTCAGGATTTAGTTCCTTTTGAAATACCAGAGAAGGAGAAGCAGCAAATTGAGAGAAGAGCATCACAAGGCTTTTGTTCCTTTTTAACATGAATCATTACAAAGCTCAGACCTTTGGCTTTTAACAGATTTATTTCACCAGCTCCTGTGGTCTTGATGGGAGCTGATAAACTGAAGTTTATTCACTGTAGCAGTAATACTAGAACACACAGGAGCTCCTTCAAGATAGCTCAGCACAAGAAGGACATGGACCTGTTGGACGCCACTGTGGCGCCCCGCCGGCCCCAGGGAGGTGGTGGAGTCACCGTCCCTGGAGCTGTTCAAGAGGGGACTGGACGTGACACTTGGTGCCATGGTTTAGTAGTCATGAGGTCTTGGGTGTCAGGTTGGGCTTGATGATCTTCGAGGTCTCTTCCAACCTTATTGATTCTATGATTCTATGACAGTGTCCAATGGAGGCAACAGCCATGGTGGGAGGGCTGGAAGCCCTCGGCTGTGAGGCCAGGCTGAGAGAGTTTGGGTTATTCAGCCTGGAGAAGAGTAGGCTCCTTCTGGTGCCTTTCAGAACTTAGAGGATGAGGAGAAAGCTGGGGACAGACTTTGAGCAGGGCCTGTTGTGACAGGATAAGGAGGCATGGTTTGAAACACAAAGAGGGAGATTTAGATTACATGGAAGGAAGAAATTCTTTGTGCTGAGGGTGTAGAGACCCTGTCCCAGGTTGCCCAGAGAGGTGGGAGATGCTCCATCCCTGGAACCATTCCAGGTCAGGTTGTCTGGGGCTCTGAGCATCCTGCTGTAGTTGCAGATGTCCCTCCTGACTGCGGGGGAGTTGGACTAGGTGACCTTTAGAGGTTCTTTCCAACATAAAGCATTCTGTGATTCTATGATGTGCCTCTAAAATATCTCCCCTGGGCTGTTGAACTCCTATACTTTTGTTCTGTGCAGCTCAGGAACTGTGATGTGATTTCTTCTCTAGACGTTGTCTGCTTTTCTTTGCAGTTAAGGCACACTCAGCTCTCTGTGCAGCCAACATGACTAATTTGAGGGTACCAAAGGATTTTGGGTAACTAATATTCATATATTCACAAAATAGTTTGGCTTGGAAGGGACCCCAAAGCTCATCCAGTTCCAACCCCCACTGCTATGGGCAGGGACACCTCCCACCAGCCCAGGTTGCTCAAGGCCTGATCCAACCAGGCCTTGAACACCTCCAGGGAGGGGACATCCACAGCCTGTTCCAGTGTTTCCCTGCCCTCACTGTGGAGAATTTCTCCCTCATTGCCAGTCTCAATCTCCCCTCTTCTGGCTTTAACCCATTGCCCTTCGTTTTGTCACCACAAACCTCTGTAATAGTCTTTGGCTCTGTTAGTTGGAGTTACAACTACTCCTTGCATTCCACATTTACTGCTCAATAGTAGTAAAGAGATGAAAGAGATGTAATTTCTGCAGTTTCTCTGAGCAGTTGCAGTGAGTCAAATTTGTGTCTGCTTTTTCCCTTTTTTTCCTGTGTGTTTTAAACAGAAGAACTCAAAGTCTAATGATCTGGGAGGTGCTGAGTCTTTTGAAGCTCTGCCTCTTCATACAGTGACAGACTTTGGAAGTGCAGGAGTTCTCTTTGGGTGTCTGGTATTTGTTTTTCCTTGCAAAAGGTGCAGCAGCACTTGGTATAATGTGTCCAAGGGCCTGGAGCAGCTCTGTGAGGAACAAAGGCTTGAGAGTACTGGGGCTGCTGAGCCTGCAGAAGAGCAGCCCCAGAGGGGAGCTAAGCAATGCTCAGCAAGAACTGAAGGGGCTGTGGGGGGCAAGAGGATAGGGCTGGCATCTGCTGAGTGGTGTCCAGGGACAGGACAAGAGGCACAAACTGGAACCCAGGAGGTGCCACCTGAGGATGAGAAGAAAGTTGTTTGGTGTGAGGGTGCTGGAGGCCTGGAGCAGGCTGCCCAGAGAGGTTGTGGAGTCTCCTGGTGTGGAGAGCCTCCAGCCTCCCCCGGCCATGGTGCTGCTGGGCAAGCTGCTTTGGGTGCAGAACAAGAGGACACAGTCACAAGCTGCACCAGGGGAGGTTTAGGCTGGAGGTTAGGAAGAAGTACTTCATAGAGTGATTTCCTATTGGGATGTGCTGCCCAGGGAGGTGGTGGAGTCACCATCACTGGAGGTGTTTAGGAAGAGACTGGATGGGGTGCTTGGTGCCATGGTTTAGTTGATTAGATGGTGTTGGGTGATAGGTTGGACTGGATGATCTCAAAGGTATTTTCCAACCTGGTCTGGTCTGGTCTATTCTATTCTAATCTCAGGTTCTTTATCATGAGGGTGATGGAACACTGGAACAGGTTTCCCAGGGAGGTGGTTGAGGCCTCATCCTTGGAGATATTCAAGGTCGGGCTCATCAAGTTTCTGACCACCCTGATGGGGTGGAGGGTATCCCTGCTGACTGCAGAGGGGGTGACATTTGGAGGTCCCTTCTAACCCAAACCATTCTCTGATCTATAATCTGCAGAGGTCCCTTCCAAGCCCCACCATGGTGGGATTCTGGGATGCAGTGGCCCATGTACAGACTCCCAGGGTTGCATCTGTCTAAAAGCTTCTGATCTATCAAAATGTATGCAGAGTTCAAATGCTGTGCATCAGCATAGAATCACAGAGTGGTTTGGCTTGGAAGGGACCTTAAACATAATCTAGTTCCAACCCCTCCCCTGCCATGGCAGGGACACCTTCCACTAGACCAGGCTGCTCAAATAGGTTTAAAAACACCACCTCCAACCAACAAAAAACTCAAACATTAAAATAGCTTCATCTTTATTTCTCTTAATCTACGTGGAGGCAGCTCTGGGTTGGTTACTCTGATCTGATTAGTTGTGTAGCAAACAAATCCAGCCATGCAACTCTCTTTGGTGTAGAAGTGTTTGAAGCTGAGGCTGTTCTGCAGAGGAGGTGAGCATCATCTGCAGGAGTCTTTCATTTGTAAATCTGCAGAATTTTGCTGCCAGTATCCAAGGTTGGTGTTCCAGTCTGTCTGGCACTGGGGAAGAAGTGACCTGACTGTCTGTAAGAGGGATGTGGGAACGTTGGAGCAGATCCAGAGGAGGGCACAAAGGTGATCAGAGGGCTGGAGAACCTCCCCTATGGGTACAGGCTGCAAGAGTTGGGGCTGTTCAGCCTGGAGAAGAAGAGGCTTGAGGCAGGCTTTGGGGTTGCACTCAATGATCTTCAGAGGTCCCTTGCAACCCCTAACATCCTGTGAGACCTCAGAGCAGCCTACCAGTACCTGAAGGGGGCTACAGGAGAGGTGGGACGGACTTTTGACAAGGGCTTGGAATGACAGGACAGGGGACAATGGATTGAAGCTAGAAGAGGGGAGATTGAGACTGGAGATGAGGAAGAAATTCTTGACAGTGAGGGTGGGGAGACACTGGAACAGGCTGCCCAGGGAGGCTGTGGATGCTCCTCCTTGGAGGTGCTCAAGGCCAGGCTGGATGAGGCCTTGAGCAGCCTGGGCTGGTGGGAGGGGCTTTAGCAGGCAAAGGGTTTAGAAGTGGATGATCTTTGAGGTCTCTTCCACCCCAACCCATTCTATGATTCTATGAACTCTTTGGTGTCCATGTGACCTCCAGCAAACATCAAACAATTTAGGGCCTTTTGTTTAGAGCATGAACACAGCGCAAGGGTGTTGGAACTAGTTGATCTCTAAGGACCCCTCTAAACCAAATAATCCTATGACTCTATGAATCTCTGATGCTTTTGTAGCAGGTTCTGGGCATCAAGTGTATTATGAGGATGATTAGAGGACTGAAGCACCTCCCTTGTGAGGACAGACTGAGGGAGTTGTGGCTGTTCAGTTTGGAGAAGAGAAGGCTCCCAGGAGACCTTCTTGTGGCCTTCCAGTGTCTGAAGGGGGCTGGGGAAGGACTTTTTAGGGATTCAGGGAGTGATAGCACTGGGGAGATGGGGAAAAAAAAAGTAGAAATGGGTAGATTCAGATTGGATGTTAGGAAGAAGTTCTTCCCCATGAGGGTGGTGAGACACTGGAGCAGGTTGCCCAGGGAGGGGGTGGAAGCCTCATGCCTGGAGGTTTTGAGGGCCAGGCTGGATGTGGCTGTGAGCAACCTGCTCTGGTGTGAGGTGTCCCTGCCCATGTCTGGGGGTTGGAACTGGATGATCGTTGAGGTCCCTTCCAACCCTGCCAATTCTATGATTCTATGATTTTAAGTAAGGATCTCTCTCAGGATTTGGAGAATCATTTAGTGTGCTGCTGAAGCTTGATAAAATACTTTTAATTCTTCTTTCAGCACATGCTTCCTGTTTGTGCTCCCTTTGCTTTTGGTCTGAGCTTGCTCTCTTCCTTTTCATCTTTCCAAATGTGCAAGCAGGGGTGAGGTGTATTTCTTTCCCTTGAACTCCACGATGATGATGTTGATATTCCTGATTTCCTGGGCAGACTTGGACTCCTGACCGCTCGTGTTCTGTGTCCTGCAGCCAAGATTTACTGTTGCTGCAGAGCTCTGCTGTGCCAGAGGAATGTGACTGTTGACAGTGGTCTTTGTTCTGGAGTTTGGTTAATCTTTTAAAACAGCCTGGGCTTGGATTGTGGAGTGTGTTGAGCTTTGGTCTTCCTCAGAAAGTTCATTTTTCTTAGCTGAGAGGCTTTGATGTCCTCTGCTTGCTGGAGCTGATGAATGTCAAGTCATTCCCATGGTCCTTCACAGTCCTGCTGTCTACTCAAGGACCAAGACCAGATCTTTTCACCCAAAGGGATCACAGAATTGTGGAATTCTTTCAGTTGGAAGAGACCTCTAAGATGATTGAATCCAACCATTAATCCAACACCTCCATAGCCATTAAACCACTGCCCCAGGTGCTGTGTCCACACTTTCCTTGAACACCTCCAGGGATGGTGACTCCACCACCTCCCTGGGCAGTGTGTTCCGGATGTTCTTGTGAATGCAGACACATCCAAACACTCCACTCTCATTTGAGCAAATGCATCTCCCTGCTGTCCAATTGTATCTGTTGAAGTTGTGTTTCTTTCTATATCACAGAAACATTCAGGTTGGAAAAGACCCTCAGGATCACCAAGTCCAATCCAGAACCCTACTCTGCAAGGCTCACCCCTAAACCATATTCTCAAACACCACATCCAATCCACCTTTAAAAGCACATCCCGGGTTGGTGACTCAACCACCTCCCTGCCCAACACGTTCCAGTGCCTGACCACTCTTGCCATGAAGAAATGTTTCCTACTGTCCAGTCTAAACCTACCCAGTCACAGCTTGAGGCCATTCCCTCTTGTTCTATCACTAATGACCTGTGAGAAGAGACCAGCAGCAACCTCTCCATGGTGTCCTTTCAGGTGGTTGTAGACAGCAATGAGGTCTCCCCTCAGCCTCCTCTTCTCCAAGCTAACCATCCCCAGCTCCTTCAGTTGCTCTTCATCAGATGTATTCCCCAGGCCCTTCACAGCTTCCTTGCCCTCCTCTGCTCTGGCTCCAGCACCCCCACATCTCTCTTGTATTGAGGTGCCCCAAACCGGGCACAACACTCGAGGTGTGGCCTGACCAGAGCTGAGTGAGAGGGAATGGAGCAGCTTAGTTTATTGTCATGCTGGAGTAGGGCTGGGCCCAATTTTGTTGGCATAGCTAACTGGATGTTTGAAATGTGCTTTGCCTTTACCTTGCTGTGCTGGCCAACTGCCAGGGCAGAGGTGACCTGTTAGCACCTGGTTTCTGCTTTTATTCTGGCTTTTCATTCAGCAAAAATAGTCTCACTGTGTGATACTCTGCTCTCCAAAAATGCTGTTTTCATAGAATCAGTTTTGGGTGGAAGAGACCTTTAAGGTCATCAAGTCCAACTATCAACCCAGCACTGCCAGGTCGCTGCTAAATCATGGCCCTCAGCATCACATTTCCACAGCTTTTCAATGCTTCCAGGCATGGGGCCTCCCCTGTTTCCCCGGGCAGCCTGGGCCAAGGATTGACAACCCTTTTGGGGAAGAAATTGTTCCTCACGTCCAACCTAAACCTCCCTTGGCACAATTTGAGACCATTTTCTCCTGTCTTATGGCTCATTCCTTGGGAGAAGAGACCTCTACCTGGCTCTAACCTCCCTTCAGGGAGTTGTAGAAAGCAATGAGGTTTCCCCTCAACCTTCTCTTCTCCAGCCTCAACAATCCTAGTTCCCTCAGCTGCTCCTCACCAGCTTCTGGATATGCACCAGTCCCTCAGTGTCCTCCTTGGAGTGAGTGGCCAAATTCATCAATAAATATCCAACAGAATTACACTAAAACCTGATTCTTCACTCCCAGTTTAGCACCTGTGCTGTGTTTGCCCTTGGGGAACATTATCCTCTGTTGGGTTTCGTGGTCTGAGGTCTTCGCAGCAGCTGAAGCAAGATCAAGGAGAAGCAGTGGCACGAAGAAAATGCTTCTTGTAGTCTTCCAAAGATCCTTTCCAGGAGCCTGCTTGGCATTAGACTTGAGTTCAGTGATGGGGTGGGCTCTGACTTGTCCTTCTCTGGGTAGGGAATGATCAAAGCAGAACTGGGAATGACTGGTGGTTCTCAGAAGAAAAAGGATAGGCAGTGCCCTGGTGGCATGGACGTGGTAAGAAGATTCTAGGGATCTACTCCTTCTCTTGGCATTTCAACAGTGGCACCACAGACAACAAGCATAATTCTGCTTCAGTGTCTCCTTCATTGCTTCTTATGAGTCCCACCTGGCCCAGGGACAGTGCACATGAGCTGAATAGCTGGGGGCTGGCCAACTTTTTCATTGCTTGTTTAGAAGAGACAGTCACAGTGGTAGAAAGAGTTGGGTTTTCCATGGTATGTCACCCACAACCTGTTAGAGCAGTGGAAGGAAGAGAAGGCTCCAGGGAGACCTAATAGCAGCCTGCCAGTACCTGAAGGGGACTACAAGAAGGATGGAGAGAGACTGTTTGCAAAGGCCTGCGGGGACAGGACAAGAGGCAATGGCTTCAAACAAGAGCAGAGCAGATTTAGATTGGATATCAGGAAGGAGTTCTGCACCATGAGGGTGGTAGAACACTGGAACAGGTTGCCCAGGGAAGTGGTTTGGGCCTCATTCCTGGAGATATTCTAGGTGAGGCTGAACAGGGCTCTGGGCAACCTGATGTAGTTGGGAATATCTGTGGTGAGTGCAGAGGGGTTTAGACTGGATGACCTTTGGAGGTCCCTTCCAACCCAGACCATTCTGTGATTCTATGCAGCATGTGCTTAGACAATGCCTTGAGGAGAAACCCATTTTGGTAATTCTTACTCCTTGTCAACTGCATCAAACTACAGCATTTGACTTAATGACAATGAAACCTTGTGAAGGGCATCATTTAAAAATGAAATGTCTGGATTAAAAGAAGGAAATCAAAAGGAGAAAAGGCTTTGTAATAAACCTGTGTGGCATTGTCAAGATTCCTGAAATGTGACAGGTAAGGAAAAGTGAAAAAAAAAACTCCAAGGTGGTTGCTGTCAGCTGCAAATCATTCTGCAGATCCCAGGGTGAAAGGAAATGGTATGGATGATGAAATCTGTCCTGGATCCTTAGATACAACAAGGATTTTTGTTTTTAATACTGAAGGTGGTGAAATGCTGGCCCATGTTTCCCAGAGAGGTGGGAGATACCCCATCCTTGGAACTGCTGTAGGCCAGGTTGCTGGGGGCTCTGAGCATCCTGCTTTAGTTGGGGATGTTCCTGCTGACTGCAGAGAGGTTGGACTGGGTGACCTTTTAAAGACTCAACCCAAACCCTTTTATGACTTTATTCTTGCCCAAGTAGTGGTTTGAGGATAATCTGCTGCAAAGCAGCTCCGTGGAGAAGGACCTGGAGTGGTGGTTGACAAGTTCACCATGAGCTAGGAATGAGCCCTTGTGCCCAGGAAGTCAAATGGTCTTCTGAGGGACATGAACAACAATGTGGCCAGCAGGTCAAGGGAGAATAGAGGAGAATAGAGGATAGACCAGGTTGGAAGAGACCTTCAAGATCATCGTGTTCAACCTATCATCCAGCACCACCTAATCAACTAAACCATGGCACCCAGCACCCTATCAAGTCTTCTCCTGAGCACCTCAAATGATGGTGACTCCACCACCTCCCTGGCAGCCCATTCCAATGGGCAATCACTCTCTCTGTGTAGAACTTCCTCCTAACCTCCAGCCTAAACCTCCACTGGTGCAGCCTGAGACTGTGTCCTCATGTTCTGGTGCTGGTTGCCTGGAAGAAGAGACCAACCTCTGCCTGTCTACAATCTCCCTTCAGGTAGTTGTAGAGAGCAATAAGGTCACCCCTGAGCCTCCTCTTCTCCAGGCTAAGCAACCCCAGCTCCCTCAGCCTCTCCTCATAGGGCTGTGTTCCAAACCCCTCACCAACTTCGTTGCCCTTCTCTGGACACCTTCCAGCAAGTCAACATCCTTCCTAAACTGAGGGGCCCAGAACTGGACACAGGACTCGAGGTGTGGCCTAACCAGTGCAGTGTACAGGGGCAGAATGACCTCCCTGAGGTTCTCCTCCCACCTCTACTCTGCTCTAGGGAGGTCATAGTGTGTCCAGTTCTGGGCTTCCCAGCTCATGAGAAACAGAGAATTTCTGGAGAGAGTCCAGTGGAAGCTGGGAAGATACTGAGGGTCCTAGAGCAGCTCTGTGAGGAGCAAAAGCTGAGAGCCCTGAGGCTGAGAGCTTGCAGAAGAGCAGCCCAGGAGGGGAGCTGAGCAATGCTCAGGAAGAGCTGAAAGGGCTGTGGGGGGCAAGAGGATGGGGCTGGCATCTGCTGAGTGGTGTCCAGGGACAGGCCAAGGGGCACAAACTGTAACCCAGGAGGTGCCAGCTGAAGATGAGAAAAAAGTTGTTTGGTGTGAGGGTGCTGGAGGCCTGGAGCAGGCTGCCCAGAGAGGTTGTGGAGTCTCCTGGTGTGGAGAGCCTCCAGCCTCCCCTGGCCATGGTGCTCCTGGGCAAGTGCTGGGGGTGACCCTGCTTTAGGAGAGGGTTTGGACTGTATGAGCCCTAGAGGTCCCTTCCCAGCCTCACCCTGCTGGGATTCTGGGAGTATTCATTCAGAGAATTGTTAAATAGAATAGAATTAACCAGGTTGGAAGAGACCTTTGAGATCATCGAGTCCAAAATAAATGGGGATGTAAAAACTCCCTAAATTGCTGTTTTCTAGGGACTCCTGGTACCCTTTCTGCATTTTATGAGTGGGAAATATCTTTAAGATGATGAATCTGGTTTTGGGTAAGGTACAGGAAAGTGCCTTTATTTGTCTAAATTGCCTCTCCTTAGTGTTTGCTTAGATTAAAACCCCAAACTCATCGGTGATCATTTGAAATGCATTTGAGCTCCATGCATTTGGTCTGGGTTGGAAGGGACCTCCAAAGGTCATCCAGTCCAACCCCCTCTGCACTCAGCAGAGACATCCTCAACTAGCTCAGGCTGCCCAGAGCCCTATCCAGCTTCACCTTGAATATCTCCAGGGATGGGGCCTCAACCACCTCCCTGGGCAACCTGTTCTAGTGTTCCACCACCCTCATGGTGCAGAACTTGTTCCTCACATCCAATCTAAATCTGCTCTGCTCTAGTCTGCAGCTATTGCCCCTTACCACAGGCTTTTGCAATCAGTGCTTCTCCATCATTCTTGTAGCCCGCTTCAGGTACTAGAAGGTTGCTGTTAGTTCTCCCTGGAGCCTTCTCCAGGCTGAACACTCCCAGCTCCCTCAGCCTGTCCTTGTAGCAGAGCCTCTCCAAGCCCCTGATCATTTTTGTGGCCCTCTTCTGGACCTGCTGTATCAGACTCACTGCAAACCCTGGTGCTATCCAGGCAACACTTTGATTTTGAAGGGGCTGAAGGCAACGTTCACCCTCCCCAGCAGCTTCCTGCTTGTTCTTGTTTTGTTTTTTTTCTGGCTGTTTTTTTCATCTCCTAAAGAGAGAACCCCATTGTTTGAGCAGTGTTTTGTGTCTGGCTGTCATGTTTCTCTGATCACATGCTGCACTGCTAATACTTTGCCCAGACAAACTGCTGAAAGCATTGACTAGCTTTGAGGTTACAAGAATTCTCTCTATATTTAGTGACAGAATTGATTGATTTATTTTGTTTTGGGGCTCTGTTGCTAGTGGCAACTCATCCTAATCCCAAACTGCACAGTAATGTGATTTGTGGTGAGTGCACTGCTTGCTGTTTAGTGTTGGCTGGGGAGCCCTCAACATGAGAAGGACGTGTCCTGTGAGGACAGGCTGAGAGAGTTGTGCAGTCTGGACAAGAAAAGGTTCTGAGGAGACCTTATTGTGGCCTTCCAGTATCTGAAGGGGGCTACAGGAAGCTGGGGAGGGACTTTTTAGGGTGTCAGGGAGGGATAGGACTGGGGGGGATGGAGCAAAACTAGAAAGGCATAGATTCGGACTGGATGTGAGGAAGAAGTTCTTCCCCACAAGGGTGGTGAGACACTGGCACAGGTTGTCCAGGGAGGCTGTGGAAGCCTCATCCTTGGAGGTTTTTATGGCCAGGCTGGAGGTGGCTCTGAGCAACCTACTCCAGTGTGAGGTGTCCCTGCCCACGGCAGGGGGGTTGGAACTTGGTGACCCTTGAGGTCCCTTTCAACCCTGACAGTTCTGTGATACTGTGACATGGACCTGATAGAGCAGGCCCACAGGAGGGCCGTGAAAATGATTGGGGGCTGGAGAATCTCTGCTATGAGGACAGGCTGAGGGAGCTGGGGTTGTTCAGCCTGGGGAAGAGAAGGCTCCAGGAAGACCTTAGAGCAGCCTTCCATTACCTGAAAAGGGGCTACAGAAGAGCTGGGGAGGGACTTTTGACAAGGGCTTCTAGGGACAGGACAAGGGGCAATGTTTTGAAGCTGGAAGAGAGGAGATGGAGACTGCAGATATTCTTTCCAGAGAGGGTGGTGAGACTTTGGCATAGACTGCCCAGGGAGGCTGTGGATGCCTCCTCTTTGGAGGCGTTCAAGGCCAGGTTGGATGAGGCCATGAGCAGCTGAGTCTAGTTGAGAAGTGTCCCTGCCCCTGGTAGGGAGGTTGACGGAGATACTCTCTGAGATCCCTTCCAACCTGAGACATTCTATGTTCTTTATCATTTGCAAATACTTTGGTAGTGGCAAGAACGGGCACCCAGTTGCCTCTCTAGCTGCAGGATGAGACTGTGTTCTCTGAGGTAAGTAGAAGTGAGGGATAGCTGGTGAGAGGCCTTGAGCACAAGCCCTACAAGGAGAGGCTGAGGGAGCTGGGATTGTTTAGCCTGGAGAAGAGGAGGCTCAGGGGAGACCTCATTGCTCTCTACAACTACCTGAAGGGTGGTTGTAGCCAGGAAGGGGTTGGTCTTTTCTCTCTAGCAACCAGCACCAGAACAAGAGGACACAGTCTCAAGCTGCACCAGGGGAAGTTTAGGCTGGAGGTGAGGAGAAAGTTCTTCACTGAGAGAGTCATTCGCCATTGGGATGTGCTGCCCAGGGAGGTGGTGGAGTCACCATCCCTGGAGGTGTTCAAGAGGGGATTGGATGTGACACTTGGTGCCATGGTCTAGTCATGAGGTCTGTGGTGACAGGTTGGACTGGATGATCTTTGAGGTCTCTTCCAATCTTGGTGATACTGTGATGGCTTGGCCTGAGCTGCAAGCACAGTGCCCTGCAGGGAGGACAACCTCATTTCTTGACTCAGCAATCAAAGAGTTTGCTCACATTTGTGCCTGAAGAGTTTTAAAAGATGTCCTTCAGGCATCTGCTGAGATCAGGCAGACCTCTTGGAGTCCATTCCCAAGCAGGGAACGCCACTGGTTTCTCCTGGTGGGTCAGAGAGCTTGATTGTGGGCAAATAATTAGGCTGTGGGTGACCTTGTGAGGGTGGTTTTGAGTTTGTTGTCCTGGCTCTCCTGTTTTCCCAGCTGATGGGAACTCAGCCTACCCAGCACTGCTCCTGTTTGTGTGCTCTTGGTAAGTCTTGGCCTGGAGGCCAAGTTCACACTGTCTGGAGATGCTTGTGGTGTAAGAACTGCAAATTGTCCATACTTGTCGTGGGAGGAGAGCTGGGTAATCCTAACTCCTTGTGAGGAGTCCTGTCCAGACTAGTTGCAGCTTGGGTTTCTCTGACCACAAATTGACTTCAGGACCTGGAGACATGCTGTCATGAATTCAGCTTGGTGGTGCAGTTGGTGGGCAGAATCCCTTGGGAAGCAGCCAGGAAGGGGAAATATGCCTGGATTGATGGTTTTAGCTTAGCATTTCTCTGCAGAGGACTTCCAAGAAAGCTGAGGAACAAAGCATCTTGTGTGGGAAGATCAGGAATTACAGCAGAAGTCCCTCAAGGCTGAGCAAGGAGCTGAAACACAGCAGAGAAGTGAAGAAGGTGGACAATAAAGGAGGACTCCTAAAGCTTTGATTGGCTGCTGAGGGTCAGTCTCAGATCCATCTACTGCTGCTCAGGGACATAAGAAAGAAATTCTTTACAGTAAAGGTGAAGAGACACTAGAACAGGTTGCCAGGGAGGTCATGGATACCCCCTCCTTGGAGGTGGTCAAGGCCAGATTGGATGAGACATTGAGCAACCTGGGCTAGTCAAGGTGTCCCTACCCATGGTGAGGGTTTGGAACTCGATGATCTTTAAGGTCCCTTCTAGCCTAAACCGTTCTGTGATTCCCATCTGCTGCTGTGTCCAGTCTGGTGTTTCCCCAGTGCCTGCTCTCAGCCTCAGTGAAGACATCATTGCTATCAGGGGCTGGGTTAGAAATGGAATAGAATAGAATTAACCAGGTTGGAAAAGGCCTTCAAGATCATCCAGTCCAACCTATCATCAACAACATCTAATCAACTAAACCATGGCACGAAGCACCCCATCCAGTCTTCTCTTAAACACCTCCAGTGATGGTGACTCCACCACCTCCCTGGGCAGGGCATTCCAATGGCCAATCTCTTTTTCTATGAAGAACTTCTTCCTAACCTCCAGCCTAAACCTCCTGTGACTGGTTTAGGCTGTGCCTTTAAGAAAGGGACAATTGCTGGGTGCCTGGGAGAAGAGACCAACCCCCACCTGGCTACAACCTCCCTTCAGGTAGTTGTAGAGAATAATAAGATCTCCCCTGAGCCTCCTCTTCTCTAGGCTAAACAACCCCAGCTCTCTCAGCCTCTCCTCACAGGGCTGTGCTCCAGACCCCTCCCCAGCTTTGTTGCCCTTCTCTGGATACCTTCCAGCAACTCAACATCTTTCCGAAACTGAGGAGCCCAGAACTGGGCACAGGACTCAAGGTGTGGCCTAACCAGTGCTGAGTACAGGGCAAGATGACCTCCCTGCTCCTGTTCCTGATCCAGGCCAGGATACCATTGACCTTCTTGGCCACCTGGGCACACTGCTAGCTCATGTTCAACCAGTACCTCCAGGTCCTTTTCATGCCTGGCTGCTCTCCAGCCTCTCTGACCCAGCCTGTAGCACTGCATGGAGTTGTTGTGGCCAGTGTGCAGCACATGGCACTTGGATGTGTTCAATCTCCTGCCCTTGGACTCTGCCCATCTGTCTGGCTGGCAAGATCCCTCTGCAGAGCTCTCCTACACTCTAACAGATCAACTTCTGCCCCCAGCTTGGTGTCATCTGCAAACTGACTGATGATGGACTCAGTGCCCTCATCCAGATCATCAATAAAGATATTGAACAGGCTGGGCCCAGCACTGACCCCTGGGGGACACCACTAGTGCTTGGCTGCCAGCTGGCTGTGCACCATTCACCAGCACTCTCTGGGCTCAGCCTCCAGCCAGTTCTTCACCCAGCACGGAGTGCTGCTGTCCAATCCAGAGGCTGACAGCTTGGCCAGGGGTTTGCTGTTGGGGGATGGCCTTACTGAAGTCCAGATAGACTACATCCACAGCCTTCCCCACATCCATGATGTTGGTTTGGATCTCTCTGTATCTGTTTAATTTCATTGTTCTTATTTCCATCCCAGCTGGTTTAGTTTCTTTCCCAGCCCATCAGTTTCCCTCCCTTATTCCCTTACTCTTCCCTTTGGGGTGCAGAGGGGGTCATAGAGAGCATCAGGCATTTGCTAGTGGCTGGCCCAGCCCTCACCTTTGACAGAGTAGCTGAAAAGGCAGCTGAAGGACTTTGGGAGAGTGGAGAGTATGATGATAAGTGAAATGGAAGTGAGTTTTCTGCTTACTAGCAGATTCTTAATTTCTTCTGTTGTCAAAGCAAGAGTGTGAGATCTGGTCTGAGGCAACACTGGTTGGACATGGAATCACAGAATGTTAGAGGTTGGAAGGGACCTTCAGAGATCATCTAGTTCAACCCCCCTGCCAAAGCAGCCTCACTTACAGGGTAGTCCACACAGGACTGCATCCAGGTGGGTTTGGAAAGTCTCCAGAGAAGGACACTCCACAACCTCTCTGGGCAGCCTGCTCCAGGGCTCTCTCAAGAAGTTTCTCCTCATGTTGAGCTGAAACCTTCTATGTTCAAGTTCGTATCCATTGGTCCTTGGCTTATTGCTGTGCAGCACCCAGAAGAGCTTGGCCCCCTCCACTTGACACCCACCCCTCAGAGATTGAGAGACATTGCTCAGATCCCCTCTCAGCCTTCTCTTCTCCACACTATAAAACAGCCCCAGGGCTCTCAGTCTCTCTTCACAGGGCAGATGCTCAAGTCCCCTCAGCATCCTCCTGGCTCTCCCTTGGACTCTCTCCAGCAGGTCTCTGTCTCTCTTGAACTGGGGAGCCCAAAACTGGACACAGGATTGCAGCTGTGGTCTCAGCAGGGCAGAGCAGAGGGGCAGAAGAACCTCCCTGGCCCTGCTGGCCACCCTTCTCTTGCTGCAGCCCAGGATGCCATTGGCTCTCTCGCCATGAGGGCACTTTGCTGTCTCCTGCAGAACTTTGTGTTCACTGGGACTCCAAGGTCTGAAGTCACGAGGCTGATGGAGATGATTTTAGTTGCTGCAGGCAGAGAAATACTTCAGTTACTGGATTTCAGGTGTGGCTTTTGCCCTGCCTTTGGCCAGGACCACTTTGTGCGTTCAGAGCAGTTTTGCTTGGCTTTTGTGTCATTCTGGGAAGTCCCTCACCTCCAGAAGTCTCTAAACTGGAAGCTGTGGGTACTTGGTGATGAAAATTCTTTCTGATGGGTCTGCCTTGGCTGTAGGTAGTGCTTTTAATTGCCTCTTTGAAGCGGCACCTTGCTCCCTCTTCTCTTTGAAGAACCAACTTTATCTGCTGGAAAGGAGCTAACAGGAGACCCTCAACTCATTAGAAGGCTGTTTCTCATTTTAATGACCTTGTTACATTCCAGCCTCTGAAGTCCCTCTCTGGATAACTTTGGAAATGGAGGCTTTTCTGTTAACACAATTTCTTCTTGAGGTGCTCAGAATTTGCTGCATGTCTTCCTCTGTCCTCACCAAACACATCCTGGCCTGGATCAGTAGTGGTGTGGCCAACTGGACCAGAGAAGTGATTGTGCCGCTGTACTGGGCATTGGGCAGGCCACACCTTGAGTACTGGGTCCAGTTTTGGGCTGCTCACTCCAAGAAGGACATTGAAGGGTTGGAGCATGTCCAGAGAAGGGCAATAAAGCTGAGGAAGGGTCTGGGAAACAAACATTGTGAGGAGCAGCTGAGGGACCTGGGGTTGCGTGGTCTGGAGAAAAGGAGGCTGAGGGGAGACCTTCTGGCTTTCTACAGCTCCATGAAAGGCGGTTGGAGTCATGTGGTTGTTCTCTTCTCCCTAGTCTCAAGTGATAGAAGGAGAGGAAATGGCCTGAAGTTGTGCCAGGGGAGGGTTAGATTGGAGAGGAGGAAAAATGTCTTGCCTGCCAGAGTGGTCAGGGATTGGAAGAGGCTGCCCAGGGAGGTGGTGGAGTCCCCATCTCTGGAGGTGTTCAAGAAACCTGTGGCCATGGCACTAGTGGCTGTGGTGGCATTAGGTTGAGCATAGAATCATTAAAGTTGGAAAAGATCTTTAAGATCATTGAGTCCAACTGTAACCCAACTACCATGACCACTAAACTATAGCCTGAAGTGCCATCTTTTCTCCAGAACCACAGCTCCCTCAGCCACTCCTTCTATGATGCCCTTCAAACCCCTCCCCAACCTTGCTGCTCTTCTCTGGACACTCTCCAGGACCTCATTGTCTTTCCTGTGCTGTGATGCCTGGAATTGGACAGAATCACAGAATCAACCAGGTGGGAAAAGACCTCAGAGATCATCAAGTCCAGCCTATTACCTAATACCTAACACCTCCTGACAGCTAAACCATGGCTCCAAGTGCCACATCCAATCCTTTTTTGAACATCTCCAGGGACGGTGATTCCACCACCTCCCTGGGCAGCATGTCCCAGTGGCCAGTCTCTCTTTCTGTGAAGAACTTTCTCCTCACCTCCAGCCTAAACTTCGAGGCAATCCCAGGCACAAATCCAGGCTGGGCAGTGAGTGGCTGGAGAGCAGCCCAGAGGAGAGAGACTTGGGGGTGCTGGTGGACGAGAAGCTCAACAGGAGCTCTCAATGTGCACTTGCAGCCCGAAAGCCAATCAGATCCTGGGCTGCATCAGGAGAAGTGTGGCCAGCAGGTCAAGGGAGGTGATTCTCCCCCTCTACTCAGCTCTGGTGAGACCCCACCTGGAGTACTGCCTCCAGTTCTGGAGCCCCTATTACAAGAGGGATCTGGAGGTGCTGGAAGGTGTCCAGAGAAGGGCCACGAGGATGATCAGAGGGCTGGAGCACCTCTCCTATGAGGACAGACTGAAGGAGTTGGGGCTGTTCAGTCTGGAGAAGAGAAGGCTCCGAGGTGACCTCATTGTGGCCTTCCAGTATCTGAAGGGGGCCTACAGGAAGGCTGGGGAGGGACTTCTCAGGCTATCAGGTAGTGATAGGACTAGGGGGAATGGAATGAAGCTGGAGGTGGGGAGATTCAGGCTGGATGTGAGGAGGAAGTTCTTCCCCATGAGAGTGATGAAGCCCTGGAATGGGTTATCCAGGGAGGTGGTTGGGGCCCTGTCCCTGGAGGTGTTTAAGGCCAGGCTGGATGAGGCTCTGGCCAGCCTGATCTAGTGTGGGGTGTCCCTGCCCATGGCAGGGGGGTTGGAACTAGATGATCCTTGTGGTCCCTTCCAACCCTGACTGATACTGTGATACTAAACTTCCCCTGGTGCAGCACTGGTGCTGTGTACAGGGGCACCATCACTTCCCTACTTCTGCTAGCCACACTGTTCTTGATCTGGGCCAAGATGCTGGTGGCCTTCTTGGCCACCTGGGCACACTGCTGGCTCATCTTCAGCTGGCTGTCAACCAGCACCCCCAGATCCTTTTCCACCTGGCTGCTTCCCAGCCACTCTCTCCCAAGCCTGCTTGTGGTTATTGTGACCCAAGTGCAGCACCCACCTCTTGGCCTTGTTGAAGCTCATCCCTTTGGCCTTGGCCCGTGCATCCACCCTGGCCAGGTCTCTCTGCAGACCCTTCCTGCCCTCCAGCAGTTCAATGCTCCCTCTTTTCCAACCAAACCAATTCTCTGATTTCTCCTCAGAGGCCTCAGCAGTGATGATTTTCTTCACTGTAAACACAAAAGCACAAGAGAGGAGCCTGGGATGTGCGGGGCTTGCCGTGATGAATCGCTCCTGGAGATGAATTATTGCTCCAGGTATCTTGGCTTTGTCTCTGGACACGGGGAGGGAATATTAATGTGCTGTGTCCCTGCCTGTGTGGGTGTTCCTCCAGCCCCTCATTAGGCATGCAGCTGCCAGGGGCTCTGTTAGCTCAGCATTTATTATCTCCATCACTGGTCTGAACTGAGCCATGCTGCTGATTTCTCTCAGCTGAAGTGTCTGGGAATTCAGTCGTGCCTTTGGGAGTGACAATCCTGTCTGTCCTTCACTTCAAACCCAGGTGAAACCCCCTCCTTCTCTTTGTGCTGCTTTTTTTCCATCCTGCTGGGGAAGGTGGGATGAGGCAGCCAGATAAAAGCAGTAGATGAAGCCTCCAGACAAGCATCTCAGTGTGCCTAACAGAATCCTGGTTTCCTCTGAGGGGGGCAAAATGTTTTGCCTTCCTCCTGCCCTTGCTTCAAGAAGGACATTGAGGTGCTGGAGCAGGACCAGAGAAGGGCAATGTAGCTAATGAAGGGTCAGGAGAACAGGCCTGGTGAGGAGCAGCTGAGGGACATGGGGTTGTTGAGCCTGGGGAAAGGAGGCTGAGGGGAGACCTGCCTCTGTACAGCTCCCTGAAAGGAGGTTGGAATCAGGTGGGGATTGGTCTCTTCTCTCTAGCAGCAAGTGATGGGATGGGAAGAAGTGGTCTCTGGGTTGCAGCAGGGGAGGTTTCCATAGGATCTTACCAAAAACACCTTCAGTGGGAGGGTTCTCAAAGAGTGGAACAGGCTCCCCAGGGAGGTGGTTGAATGCTCATCCCTGGAGGTGTTTAAAACCTGCAGAGATGTGGTGCTGAAGGAGATGGGATCCCTCTGTGAGGGTGGTGAGGCAGGTATTGATTGCCTAGAGAAAGTTGTGGAGGCCTCATTCCTGGAAGTGTTCAAGGCCAGGCTGGATGAGGCTTTGATCAACCTGATCTAGTGGGAGGAGTGTTGGATGATGAACTTTAAGCTGCCTTCCGACTCCAAGCCTTCTGTGATTTTATGGTTTAGCACCAGACTTGGTAGAGTTAGGGAATGGTTGGATTCAATGATCTTTTCCAACCCAAACAATTCCATGCTTCTGTGGAGGTCATTTGGACCAGTGTGTGGGCAAGGGTATCCTGGAGGGGGCTGTGTCGCAGGTGCCTGGATGTGAACTCCTGGGAAACAAACAGGAGGCGTTCAAAATATGCTTGCAGTTGTGAGGTCCTTGGCAGCCCAGAGATGTGGTGAGAGAGGTCACTCTCTGACATCTTTGCAAGGTGGTGGCAATCAGGAGAGCTTCCTGGTGGCTGGATGAAGGCAAAGACCATCCCCATTTGCAGAGACGGCGGCAAGAAGCATCTGGGGAGCAGCAGGCTGGGCAGCTTCACCTTATTTCCTGGGAAGATTATGGAGCAAAATCTCCTAGACGCCACCTCCAAGGCTTCTTTTCTCAGAAACTGTTTCTTGAAGGAGCAAGAAGGTGACTGGGAGTGCCAGCATGGACTTTCCCAGGGCAAATTGTCCCTCCTTGCCTTCTGAGAGAGCTGGCAATGTGACGTGGTGGCAGCAATGTGTGTGGTATGGACCAGCTTCGGTGAGACCTTTGCCACAATCTGCTGCAGTACCTTGATAGCCACTTCAGGGACTGATAAGTGGGTGGAAAATTGACTGAACTTGCCAGCTGGAAGTGGTGGAGAGCAGTGCAAAGCCCAGCTGGTAGCTGGGTGTCCCTCAGAGGTCAGTAGTGATCAATGCTAATCAATGACTTTAGTAAGAGGCTGGGTGATGGGGTGAAGCATGTTCTCAACAGTCACAGAATGGTCTGGATTGGAAGGGACCTCCGAAGGTTGTCTAGTCCAACACCTCTGCAGTCAGCAGGGACATCCTCAGGTTGCTCAGAGCTTTGTGGAAACATTTGAGTTGATGGCTCCCAGAGAAAGAAAAGTGGGGGCAAAGCTGGACATGAGCTGGCACAGAGTGATGCCAATCCAGAGCCAACCCTGTCCTGGGCTGATCCCCAGCAGTGTGGGCAGCAGGGGCAGGGAGGGGATTCTGCCCCTCTGCTGTGCTCTGCTGAGACCCCACCTGCAGTGCTGGGGCAGCCCTGGAGTCACAGAATCATTGAATTGTCAGGGTTGGAAGGGGCCTCAAGGATCATCTGGTTCCAACCCCCCTGCCATGGGCAGGGACAATGAAACTATGGACAGGAATAAAACCATGAGTTGGAAGGGACCTCCAAAGATCATCTATTTCATGCAGTCATCAGGGACATCCTCCACTACATCAGGTTGCTCAGAGCCTCATGGAGCCTGACCTTGAGTATCTCCAGGGATGTACCCTCAACTACCTCCCTGGGTAACCTGTTCCAGTGTTCACCACCCTCATGGTGCAGAACTTGTTCCTCACATCCAATCTAATTCTCCTTTAATTTCAAACCAGTTGAAGGCTTTCAAACTGGGGGACAATGGTTGGTAGTTAGGCTGGAGACAGGGCTGTGTTCAGAGTGACCTTGACAGGTGGGTGATATGGGGTTGGCAGGAACCTTGTGAAGGTCAACAAAGGCAAAGTGGCAAGTCCTGCCCCTGGGACATGCCAGCCTTGAGCAGCAGAGCAGCCTGGGCTGACGTGCTGGAACTGTCCACATCATCTGGTCCATAAATACTTCACAGGGTGTAGCTCAGCATTGCAGCTCCTCCCCTGTTGCTCATGAGTCAGGATGCTTCCCTTGCTGAGTATCTCATCACTATCAAAGCCATCCTAGATCTTCATGTTACCTGAGGGAGGGAGAGAAGTGACAGCCAAGGCTGGATTTTAAGTTGCGGTGGGTAGGTTTTTGTTTAGTTTTGTTTCAGAGGTAGGTTGGGATATTTGGGGGGGGGGGGGGCTAAGATTGTGTTCATTCATTGAAGGGCTGATAGATGGGGTTTAGATGGTTCAGTTGTGAGCTTTGTCTTGGAATGAGACATAAAGAATGAGCAAAGCCAGCTGTGGGATTCTACCTTAATACATCTGATGACTTAGGGAGTTTCCTAGGGGTGTCTCCACTTAATTGCTTAATTTATAGAATCACAGAATGGTTTGGGTTGGAAGGGACCTTTCAAGGTCGTCCAGTCCAATTCCCCTGCAATCAACAGGGACATCTGCAACTAGAACAGGCTGCTCAAAGACCCTCCAACCTGAGCTGGAGTAGTTCTAGGGATAGAGCATCTCCCAGCTCTCTGGGCAACCTGGGACAGGCTCTCGCCACCCTCAGGATAAAAAACCCCAAATATCTTTTTTTATGTCTAGTGTGAATCTCCCTCTTAGTTTCAAACCATCCCCCCTTGTCCTTTCACAACAGGCCCTGCTCAAAGGTCTGTCCCCAGCTTTCTGTAAGTCTTGAAAGGCCACCAGAAGGTCTCCCTGGAGCCTTGTCTTCTCCAGGCTGAACAACCCCAACTCTCCCAGCCTGGCCTTCTAGCCTTTGAATCCTCTCCATGGCCTCCTCTGGCCCTGCTCCAACAGGTCCCTGTCTGTGCTGTGCTGAGGACTCCAGAGCTGCCCCAGCACTGCAGGTGGGGTCTGAGCAGAGCACAGCAGAGGGGCAGAATCTCCTCCTTGCCCCTGCTGCCCACACTGCTGGGGATCAACCCAGCACAGGGCCAGCTGTGGGCTGGCAGAGTTTGGCGCCAGCTTCTGCCCAGCTTTGTCCCCACTTTTCTTTCACTGGGAGCTGTGTGCTTGAATGTTTTCAGTGGAAAGATTTGGAGTGATTGTTTACTTTCATCTTGACAAAGCAAAGCAGTTCAGTGTTACTTTGGACACCATTGCACTCTGTGTTTGCAAACATTCTGTTTGCAGAAACTGCAAAGTCATAACTGGCCACTGTCATCTGTTCTAGAAGTCCTGAGTTATTCTTGAGCTGCTGATGGGGAGCTGGAATTTTATAGCCATTTCAGAGAAGGGCTTCGAGGATGAGCAGAGGGCTGGAGCTCTTCTCCCATAAGGACACACTGAGAGAGTTGGGATTGTTCAGTTTGGAGAAGAGAAGGCTCTGAGGAGACTGCCAGGGGAGGTGTAGGCTGGATGTTAGGAAGAAGTTCTTCACAGAAAGAGAGATTGCCCATTGGAATGTGCTGCCCAGGGAGGTGGTGGAGTCACCATCACTGGAGGTGTTTAGGAAGAGACTAGATGGGGTGCTTGGTGCCATGGTTTAGTTGATGAAATGGTGTTGGGTGATGGGTTGGACTCAATAATGTTGAAGGTCTTTTCCAACTTGCTTAATTCTATTATATTCTATTGTGGCCTTCCAGTATCTGAAGGGGCTACAAGAAAGCTGGGGAGGGACTTTTGAGGGTGTCAGGGAGTGATAGGACTGGGGGCAATGGAACAAAAATAGAAGTGGAGAGATTCAGATTGGATGTTAGGAAGAAGTTCTTTCCCATGAGGATGGTGAGACACTGGCACAGGTTGCCCAGGGAGGTGGTGGAAGCCTCATCCCTGGAGGTTTTGAGGCCAGGCTGGAGGTGGCTCTGAGCAACCTGCTCTGGTGTGAGGTGTCCCTGCCCCTGGCAGGGAGCTTGGAACTGGCTGATCCTTGAGGTCCCTTCCAACCCTGACAATTCTGTGATTCACTGATTGAATGTTGGTGGCTTGAGTCAGGTTGAATCAGTTTCAATATACTCAATGATTCCCAAGTTGATTTACTTCAAGAAATTTTCACAGCATCGCAACATGCCAGATTGGAAGGGACCCCAAGGTCATCTGGTGCAACCTTTCTCGGTGATGGTGGAGTTGAAACGAGCTGGCAAAATGACTCGTGTTGGCTCAACTGTCCCATGGAGAGGAGTCCACTGCTTCCCATTAGGAGGTGATTCCATAGAATCATAGTCTGGGTTGGAAGGGACCTCCAAAGGTCATCCAGTCCAACCCTCTCTGCAGTCAGCAGGGATACCCTCAACTAAATCAGGTTGCCCAGAGCCCTGTCAGAGAAAGACCTGGGGGTGGTAGCTGACAGCCGGCTGAAGGAGAGCCACTGTGTGCCAAGGTGGCCAAGAAGGCCACCAGCACCCTGGCCTGGATCAGCAATGGTGTGGCCAGCAGGAGCGAGGAAATGATTGTGCTCCTGAACACAGCACTGAGGAGGCCGCACCTTGAGTCCTGGGTTCTGTTTTGGACCTCTCACTCCAAGAAGGACATGGAGGGGCTGGAGCATATCCAGAGAAGGGCAAGAAAGCTGGTGCAGAGTCTGGAGAACAGGGCTGGTGAGAAGCAGCTGAAGGACCTGGGGTTGTTTACTCTGGAGAAGAGTTGGCTGAGGGGAGACCTCATTCCTCTCTACAGCTCCCTGAAAGGTAGTTGGAGTCAGGTGGGTGTTGGTCTCTTCTCCCCAAAAAACAAGTGAATAGGACAAGAGGAAATGGCCTCAAGTTGCTCCAGAGTAGGTTTAGGTTGGATATTTAGAAGGAACCTCTTCACTGATAGGAATTTCAAACCCTGGAGCAGGCTCCCCATCCGATTCCAGCTGAATTTCTCAGCTTTTCAGTGGAAATCCATTCACCTGTGTCAATGTGGACCCTTCTTTTATTCCAGAGAACTGCACTTGAAGTCTCTGATTTAATTTTTGTGCAGCTCTGCAGATGGAGTTAAATCAGCTTTTGAACAGAGAGAGCAATTCCCTCTCTGGTTGTCAGGGCTGCACAGTATTCAAGTGTTTGTGCTGTGCAAGCTGTGGCCTCCATCCCTACATTTGTATGACTTAAAGTCGTAGAATTGTAGAATTGCTAGGATTAGAAGGGACCTCAGGGATCATCCAGTTGCAACCCCCCTGCCATAGGCAGGGACACCTCTCACCAGAGCAGGTTGCTCAGAGCCACATCCAGCCTGGCCTTCAAAACCTCCAGGGATGAGGCTTCCACCACCTCCCTGGGCAACCTGTGCCAGGCTCTCACCATCCTCGTGGAGAAGAACTTCTTCCTAATGTTTAATTTAAATCTCCCCTCCTCTTGCTTGGATCCATTCCCCCCAGTCCTATCACTCCCTGACACCCTCAAAAGTCCCTCCCCAGCTTTCTTGTAGCCCCTTTCAGATAGTGTAAGGCCACAATGAGGTCTCCTCAGAGCCTTCTTTTCACCAGGCTTAACAACTTCAACTCTCTCAGTCTGTCTCCATAGCAAAGGAGCTCCAGCCCTCTAACCATCATCATGGGCCTTTTCTTGACATGCTCCAGCACCTCCAGATCTTTCTTTCAATAGGGGCTCCAAAACTGTAGTCAGTGCTCCAGGTGAGGTCTCACCAGAGTGGTGTAGAGGGAGAGATTCACATCACTGAACTTTTCCTCAGCAGGAGGGTGTTGAGACTCTGGAACAGGCTGCCCAGGGAGTCTGTGGCTGCCTCCTGCCTGGGGGTGTTCAAGGCCAGGTTAGATGAGGCCTTGAGCAGCTGAGTTTAGTTGAGAGGTGTCCCTGGGCATGGCGGGGAGGTTGGAATTGGATGATCCTTGAGGTCCTTTCCAACCCTGACAATTCTGTGACTGTAGGGATGGAGGCCACAGCTTGCACAGCACAAACACTTGAATACTGTGCAGCCCTGACAGCCAGAGAGGGAATTGCTCTCTCTGTTCAAAAGCTGATTTAACTCCATCCACAGAGCTGCACAAAAATTAAATCAGAGACTTCAAGTGCAGTTCTCTGGAATGAAAGAAGGGACCACATTTACACAGGTGAATGGTCTGAGGTCCCTTCCAACCTGAGCCATTCTGGGATTCTGTGATTGTGTGTAGGTGGGTGAAGTCCTGCCACACAGCAGAAAACTCTCCCCCCTCCTTTTCAGATATTAGAGTCTGGAAGGAAAGTCCTTTTCAGTCCCACTTTGGGTCCTGACTGTCCTAACAACACCAGGAGCAAATGTTGTGTAACTCCACCACTCTGCTTTCAGCCAGCCTTGGCCAATTGCTGACACTGCAGAGGAGGACAACCCTCCTGTGCAGAGCTGCTCTAGCTGTTTGTGCTTTGGGAAAGAACATTCCTTTGGAATCCTGCCAGGGTGAGATTTCATCCTGGTCACAGGGAGCAGTAAACCATGGAAGGGGCTGCAGCCAGCAGGCTGTGAGGAAATGCTGTGGGTGGTTGGCATGGTCTCTGGGGGTTAAATCATCTCTGCATGGTGAAACCATTAGGAGAACTTTCCTGAGAGGGATGTTTTCCTTCAGGCTTGCAACAGGCTCCTTTCAAGAGCCTGGGCCCACTCTGGAGCTGTAATAAAATAGTTTCTGTCAAGTGGTGGCTTCTTGGCCTGGTGCTGAGCATGATTTTCATGGACTTAGAAATGTTTAGGCTGGAGAAGACCTTTAAGATCATTAAGTCCAACCAGTAAAATAACACAGCAAAGTCCACCACCGAACCATGTCTCTCAGCACCACATCTACAGAGCTTTTCAATACCTCTGCTTTGAGGACTACCTGAGAGAGTTGGGATTGATCTGCATGGAGGAGAGAGTTGGGATTCATCTGCCTGGAGAAGAGAACACTCTGGGGAACCTTTCTAGCAACCTCCTTGTTGTGGAAGGGGGCCTCCCAGAGAGCAAAGAGGGACTTTTTACCAGGGCTGGTTAGAGACAGGACAAGGGGTGATGGTTACAAATGGGAAGAAGATGGATTTAGATGAGACATTAGGAAGAAATTCTTCCCCATGAGGCTGGTGAGGCATGGGAACAGGTTGCCCAGAGAAGCTGTGGAGGCTTCAACCTTGGGAATGTTCAAGGGCAGGTTGGATGGGGATTTATGCAGTGTGGTGCAGTCTAGGAGGGTTGGAACTAGATGATCTTTATGGTCCCTTCCAATCAAACCCAATCAATGACACTGTGAGTTTTAGTTGTTCAGATGTTTGCTGACTGCTGTGGATGTTAGAAGCAGAATCACAGAATTATAGGATTTGGAAGGGACCTCTGGAGGCCATTTAGTCCTGCTCAAGCAGGGTCACTGGTTGCTCAGCATCATATCCAGGCATGTTCAGAGAGGAGATGGAGCCTGTGGGATTTGTCTTTGGACAGGAGAGCCTAAAATAAATGGTTTTGTAATACTAGATGAAATACCTTGAACTCTACAAAGCAGATTAATTAAAAGTTGTGGACTCCTTAACCCTGGAAGTGTTTAAGTGATGGAGGAGGCTTTGAGCAACCTCTTGTAGTGGAAGGTGTCCCTGCCCATGCTAGGGAGGTTTGAACTGGATGATCTGGAAGGTCTCTTCCAACTCAACCCTTTCTCTGATTTAGGAGGATCTCAGACAGCTTTATGTGTTCCCATGGAGGCAATGATTGTGGCACAGTCATGCAGCCCTTGGTACCCACCTGAGCTACACAGGGTGGGGTTGAAGGAGGTGGGATTCATAGAATGGTTTCAGTTGGAAGGGACCTGAAAGATCATCTAGTTCCACCCCCCCCGCCGTGGACAGGGATGCAATGATTTGAGTTGGAATGTGGCCAGAACGTTGGGGCAGTCATTAATCTGGACAGGATTTGAAGCAATCCTGATGCCATGAGACTTTTGGTTTCCTTCCAGGCTAGACTGAGCCCTATCAGCATGTGGAAGATGTTCTTCATGGGTGAAATGGAGAAGAGAGGAGTAGAAATAGCCCATTCAGAGCTCCTTTTGTTTGTGTTTATGGAGTTAACCTCATTACAGCATGTTCCTGAGGATTATTGGTTTTATTAATGAGTCACCATCATTATTGTGGAACTAATTTAATCAGAATTAGATAATTTCTTTTTTTTTTTTTTGCTGGTGGTAGAGCTTCAAGTTTCTGGCAGAGAAAATGACTCTGCTCTGGCTGTTGGGGGGAACGGCTTCAGCTGTTGACACACCGAGGTGTGTGAAGCTCCTTCCGGTTGGAATGGTGCTAAGTGTTGAAATCCTGCTTGGGATGGTAGAACTTGAAGGGGTTGAGTGCACCCTCAGTTTGCAGATGACACAAAATTAAGCAAGAGTGTTAATAGATTGGTGGAATGGTTTGGGTTGGAAGGGACCTTAAAAGATTATCCAGTTCCAACCCCTCTGGTACTGGCAGGGGATACCTCCCACTAGCCAAGGTTGCTCAAGACCTCATCCAACCTGGTCTTGAACGCTTCCAGGGAGGGGGACATCCATAACTTCCCTGGGCAACTTGTTCCAGTGTCTCACCACCCTTACTGTTGATCTGCAGAGAGATCTGAGTCGGTTGGATCAATGGGTTAAGGTCAGTACCATGAGGTTTAATAAGGCCAAGTGCCAGGTCCTGCACTTTGGTCTCAGCAACCCTAAGAGCACTCCAGGCCTGGGGCAGAGTGACTGGAGACTGCTCAGTGGAAAAGGATCTGGGGGTGTTGGTTGACAGCAGCTGAAGATGAATCAGCAGTGTGCTCAGGTGGCCAAGAAGGCCACCGGCAGCCTGGCCTGGATCATCAATGGTGTGGCCAGCAGGAGTAGGGAAGTGATCCTGCCACTGTACTGGGCACTGGTGAGGCTGCATCTTGAGGACAGGGTTCAGTTTTGGGCTCCTCATTCCAAGAAGGACATTGAGGGGTTGGAACATGTCCAGAGAAGGACAACAAAGCTGGTGAGGGAATTGGAGGGTAAGGCTGGAGAGGAGCAGCTGAGGGACCTGGGGTTGTTCAGTCTGGAGAAGAGGATGCTGAGGGGAGACCTCATTGCTCTCTACAACTCCCTGAAAGGAGGATGGAGTAAGGCTGGTCTTGGCCTCTTGTCTCAAGTAAGTAATGACAGTCTAAGAGGAAACAGCCTGTAATTGTGCCAGGGGAGGGTTAGGTTGAGGCTTGGAAAAACATTATTTGATGCAAGAGTGGTCAGGGACTGGAACAGGCTGCCCAGGAGGTAGGTGGTGGAGTCCCCATCCCTGGAGGTGTTCAAGAAATCTGGGGAGATGACACTTGGCCACATGGTGTGATGGCCATGCTGGTGTTGGGTTGATGGCTGGACTTGCTGATCTTCGAGGTCTCTTCCAACCTTAGCAGTTTTCTCATTCTATGATCTGCTAATGTTGAAGGAGCTCAGCCTTAGGAGAGCAAGGTGAGGCTGCTGTAGGTTTGTAGTGAGGAGAAATCAGATCTGAAGTTAATATGTGGAGAGATTTTATTGCTGCTGACTTGTGGATGTGGTCATGGAAGTTAGAGGAGGGTAGATTTAGATTAGACATCAGGAAGAAGTTCTTCCCCTTGAGGAACAGGTTGCCCAGGGAGGTGGTGGAAGCCTCATCCCTGGAGGTTTTTAAGGCCAGGCTGGATGTGGCTGTGAGCAGCCTGCTCTGGTGGAGCATGTCCCTGCCCATGGCAGAGGGATTGGAACTGAATGATCCATGTGGTCCCTTTCAACTCTGACAATTGTATGATTCTGTGATTCTCTGTTGGACCTGATGATCTTAGAGGTCTTTTCCAACCTGAATCATTCTTTGATTTTCTGAACTTGAGCCCTACATGAGGGTGATGTTAATGTGGGCTGAGTGCAGTGAGTGGCACCAGTTGAGTTAAGTGTGTCAGATGTGCTACAAACTACATCAGTGGATGAGTCAGGATGTTGCTGGAGGACAAGGCTGGGTTTTAAGACTTTCAGTCTTGTGACTCCATCTCTGAATCTGCCGTGTTGGGTGCTGTGAAAGAAGCATAAACTTTCCTTTTCCTTGAAAAACAAAGAAATCTTCAGTCTGTCCATGAGTACAAAGCCAAATTCTCCCCTCTGCTACCAAAATTCTTCCCTGGGCTGTACCAGTGGAAAACTGATGAGCCTTTAATGAGCTAAGTGGTGTTTACACCAGTAGTCCTGGGAACTGAATCTGCCCAATGCAACTTGGAAATGTGAGGATCCCATCTGTGAAGTCCACAAGTGGTAGTTGCTAGGCTACTGCCACACAGTTGTCAAACAATTTTTGGTTAGTTAACTGGAAAAGCTGGGGAGCAGAAAATCCTTTTAGGTCAATTATTGAATTCATAGAGGTTTGTTCTGTGTATTAATCAACTTTATTGTTTGGTTTTGTTTTGTTTTTTTTTTCCCTTCCTCTCTTTCAGATCATTCAGTCAGAAGAGAGCTGCAATTGAGAAGGAATATGCCCAGGTAGGTTCTGAAAGAATTTTCATGCCTGTGGTGTTGTTCTCTTGAGTTCATTTATTCAGTTAGTAAATTCCACCCCCCACCCCCACCCCCAATGTCTCTTTTGGCATTTCTGCTTTTAGAAGTTGCTTGCTCTGTAATCAGCTGTCAGAAAGTTCTGAAATCAGACTCTTTGGTCTAGCCATGGCCATTCTACCACTGGCACAGAAGACAATTGGAACCTTTTGGGTTTTTTTTTAGGTGCTGATTCTTCTAAAGCCAATCAGCCCTTGGAAGGTTTTTCTCAGAAATTGAGTGAAATCAGGTCAATGAAAGGGAGAGGAAATGTGCTCTGGCACACTCGAGTCCAAAATAAATGTCCATTGACATTGCTTCAGTAAGAGCAGCTTCCCATTCAGCTGAAAATCAAAGCAGCCACATTTGGCCTGATGCTTGTGATAGGGAGTGGAATGAATTTGGATGTGCTTGGGAGAAAGGAGAGGATTGATTTGGGTTTGTTGGTTTGTTGTTGGGGTTTTTTCTTTGTATCTCTCTTGTTCCAAGATTAGAAAGCATCTAACGAGGGGCAGCTGCCTGCTTAATTCACAGTAAAGGCTCTCAGAGCTTAAGTCCAGTTGCAGCAGATTAAAAATACATTAGTTTAAAACAGATGAAAGGTGAAATAAAAGAGAAGTGAGGGAGCTTGTGGAGCTCAGAATGCAATAAATTGGGCTGCCCAGGGAGGTGGTGGAGTCACCATCCCTGGAGGTGTTCAAGAAGGGATTGGAGGTGGCACTTGGTGTCATGGTTTAGTCATGAGGTCTGTGGTGACAGGTTGGACTTGATGATCTTTGAGGTCTTTTCCAACCTTGGTCACTCTGTGATTCTGTGAAATAACACTGGAGATGGACCTGCTGGAGTTGGTGGTGTTGGAGGGCATGTGAAAAGGGAAGCTGTCACTTGGATGATTCCAACAGGAGTTTGTAGGCTCTTGTGGTCAATTGTCCTTGTTCTCAGTGCTGCATCAGCCACAGGAATCTACAGTAGAGTTGGCTTCTGTGGGCCAGAGTTTGCTGTCAGTTTATGGGAAGAGGATGGTGGTGGGAAATGGAGTTATCTCCAGGTGGTGGCTGGGCACAAGTGGTGTCCCCCAGGGCTCACTGCTGGGGTTGGTTCTCTTTAATGTCTTCATCAATGCTCGGGACAAGGGGATGGAGGTGTCCTCAGTCAATCTGTAGATGGCACTAAGGTGGGTGGGATGGTGATCTGCTGGAGGATGCAAGGCTCTGAAGATGGACCTGACCGGTCTGGATTGATGGGCTAATGCCAGGTCTACGAGGTTCAGCAAAGTTGGGTCCTGTAGCTGGGTCACAGCAATTCCATGAAGGTTTCAGACTTGTGGAAGAGTGGCTGGAAAGCTGCCCAGCAGAGAAACACCTGGGGGTGCTGGCTGACAGATGGCTCAGTGTGAGCCAGTGTGTGTGTCCAGGTGGCCAAGAAGGCCACCAGCATCCTGGCTTGGGTCAGCTATGATGTGGGCAGCAGGACCAGGGAAGTGATTGTCCCCCAGTACTCAGCATTGGCAAGGCTACATCTTGAGTGCTGGGTTAAATTTGCAGGCCCACACTCCCAGAAAGGACATTGAGTGGCTGGAGTGGGTCTAGAGAAGGGCAACAGAGCTGGGGAAGGGTCTGGAGCATGAGTCTAGTGAGGAGTGGGTGAAGGATTTGGGGTTGTTGAGCCTTGAGGAAAGGAGGCTAAGGGTAGACCACCTGGCTCTCTACAACTCCGTGAAAGGAGGCTGGAGTCAGGAGGGGGCTGGTCTTTCCTCCCAAGGAACAAGGGATTGGACAAGAGGAAATGGCATCAGGTGGCACCAGGGGAGGTTCAGGTTGGCTATTTAGAAGAAAATTTTTCACTGAAAGCATTCTAAAGGCCTAGAACAGGCTGGAAAAGGAAGGTGGTGGAATCCCCACGTTTAAAAGACACAGAGATGTGCTGAAGGCCATGGTTTAGCACCAGCCTTGGTAGAGTTAGGGAATGGTTGGCTAAAGGTCTTTTCCAGCCCAAAGGATACCGTGATTGCTGTGGTGTACACATTTTCCAGTCCTAGATTTAGTTGAAGATGTGAGAGTGCTGGAGCCCTGGAGCAGGCTGCCCAGAGAGGTTGTAGAGTCTCCTCTTCTAGAGACTTTCATGACCCATCTGGATCTGCCCTAGGTGACTCTGCTTTGGCAGGGGGATTGGACTGGATGATCTCTGGAGGTCATAGAATCATAGAATTGTCAGGGTTGGAAGGGACCTCAATGATCATCCACTTCCAACCCTCCTGCCATGGGCAGGGACACCTCACACTACATCGCGTTGCTCAGAGCCACATGCAGCCTGGCTTTCAAAACCTCCAGGGAGGAGGCTTCCACCACCTCCCTGGGCAACCAACCAAGTCCCTTCCAACCCCTACCATTTTATGATTCTATGTGCCTGCTCACTGCAGTGGTCCTGAACTAGATGTCACCTTGAGAGGTCCTTTCCAGCCTGAAACCTTCTATGATATTTCTGCTTGAGGTCTGAGTCTCAAATTTGTAAATCCAATGAAGTTTGAATTTCATGCAAACTCAAGGACCTGCAGTTCCTGCTGCTCTGCTTCTCTCGCTGTACCTGAGCTGCCAGGAGCAAACATTGATCCAAGCCACCTGATTTGATGAAATCCAAGCATTTTTCAGGGGTAGGATCAATAGGGACCTGCTGAAGCTGTGATTAGAAGGGATGCATCCTGGAGTGAGTTTTGGAATGAGGCTGCAGAGAACTGAGGATCAATCCTCAACGCATTTGTCCCTATGCTGGGAATGGTTTTGCTATGCAGAGGCACTTGGAGCAAGGAAGAGGCTTGATGGGTTGGATAAATAATGACACTCTCAGATTCAGAAGCTTCAATCTTAACAACTGAGGCTTTCAGATTCTTGCTTGTAAGCCCCCCCCTCAACCTTCCAGCTGCGTCGTTTGAGAGGCGCTGAATGGCTGCTCCTATGAATGAAGGCTTGTGGGGCTGGCTTCCTTGGCTGCTTGATGAGTGTGCAGCTCAAGAACAATGTTGGATGTCTCTTCTCAGGCCTCTCAAAGGATTTTTTTGTCGTGGAGGTGGTGCTGACGTCTCACAGAAAGGCTTTTGGGGAGAGAAATGGTGGTCACAAGCCATGGGAAGTCGTGTTGAGCAGCAGTGGATATTCCTTGTCAAAGGAGTTAGAGGAAGAACTGGGAACTCTCAGCTGTCACTTTCTGAAGCAAGATTTCCAAATCCTTACCCCACTTCTCTCCAAATGCCTTTTGTCACCTTGGACAACTCAGAATGTACTGATTTAGGGCTTTTTTTGGCAAGCCAAAGGAAATAAATGGGACAGGGCAAATAAATTTTCCAGAACTGAATGTTTTGTTGGTTCAAAAAAAGCCAAACAACCTTGAGTGCTGATGGACCATGCTGAGGTGCCAAGTTTCTCCACACAGAGGGCTTTTGTTTGGAGAGGGAGAACCTGCACAAGAGACAAAGGCCTGCAGTGACAGGACGAGGGGCAGTGGCTTCAAACTAGAGCAGAGCAGATTTAGATTGGATGTTAGGAACAAGTTGTGCACCATGAGGGTGATGGAACACTGGAACAGGTTGCCCAGGGAGGTGGTTGGGGGCCTCATCCCTGGAGATACTCAAGGTGAGGCTCAAGAGGTCTCTGGGCAACCTGATGTGGTTGAGGATGTCTCTGCTGAGTGCAGAGGAGGTTGGACTGGATGACCTTTGGGGGTCAATTCCAACCCAGACCATTCTATGATTCTATCACAAACCATGGGTCAGGGTTGAGAATTTAACCCTAATTGTGTGGGAAGTGACTTGAATGTAGGTGGTGATCTCAATGTAAACTGCCCTAGTATGAGGTGATAGACCAAGAGGAAGTGGCCTTAAGATGCACCAGGGGAGGTCTGAGTTGGAGATGAGGAAAAAGTCTCTGCTGCCAGAGTGGGCAGGGATTGGAAGAGGCTGCCCAGGCGGGTGGTGGAGTCCCCATCCCTGGAGGCGTTCAAGAAATGTGTGGCCATGGCACTTGGGGCCATGGTTTGCTGGCCATGGTGGGACTGTGTTGAAGGTTGGACTCAAGGATCTTGGAGGGCTTTCCCAACCAAAATGACTTTATGATTCTGTGATTTATTTGATCATGGGAGGCTTTTGGGGCTTTTCACCAGCCATTTGCTTTTCATTGTTTTTCTGCTGATTGTCTATTGCCAGCAGCTTCTTCACTGGCTTTTCCAGACTGTTCCATGGTATCAATAGTAGAAGGTTCTGATGGATTAGCCCGCATCCTGACCTGGATCAGCAATGGTGTGGCCTGCAGGAGCAGGGAAGTGATTGTGCCCCTGTACCCATCACTAGTGAGGCTCACATCTTGAATCCTGGCTTCAGTTTTAGGCCCCTCACTCCAGGAAGTTCATTGAGTAGATGGAGCAGTGCCAGAGAAGGGCAATGAAGCTTGTGAAGGGCCTGAAGCACAGGTCTGGTGAGGAGCAGTTCAGGGAAATGGGATTGTTTAGTCTGGAGAAGAGGTGGCTGAGGGGAGACCTCTTTGCTCTGTACAGCTCCCTGAAAGAAGGTTGGAGCCAGGTGAGTGTTGGTCTCTCTCCCTAGTATCAGGTGATGGAACAAAGAGGAAATGGCCTGAAACTGTGCCAGGGGAGGGTTAGGTTGGAGATGAGGAAAAATGTCTTTGCTGCCAGAGTGGTCAGGGATTGGAAGAGGCTGCCCAGGGAGGTGGTGGAGTCCCCATGCCTGGAGGTGTTGAAGAAGTGTGTGGAGATGGCACTCTGAAGATGGTTTAATGGCCATGGTGAGCAGGGACACCTTCCCCTAGATCAGGCTGCTCAAAGCCTCATCCAGCCTGGTCGTAACCGCTTCCACAGATGAGGCGTGCGCAGCTCCCTCTGGGCAATCCGTCCCTCTGCCTCATCACTCTCGTAGAGGCACCACATCTCCTTCAGCACCACATCTCTGTGGCTCCAGGGATCACCCCCAGGGATGAGGATTCAACCACCTCCCTGGGCAGCCTGTGCCACTCTTTGAGAACCCTTCCAGTGAAGAAGGTTTTTCTAATGCCCAACTCAAACCCTTCCTGGGGGTAATTTGAAGCCATTTCCACTCATCCTGTCACTTGTTCCTTGGGAGAAGAGATTAACCCTCATCTGACTCCATTCTCTGTTCAGGGAGCTGTAGAGAGCCAGAAGGTCTCCCCTCAGCCTTCTCTTCTCCAGGCTGAACAACCCCACCTGCTTCTCCCCAGACCTGTTCTCCAGACCCTTCCCCAGCTTCTTTGCTCTTCTTTAGACCTGCTCCAGCGTCTCAATGTCCTCACAGTGGTGGTCCCCAAACCAAACCCAGTTCTCAAGGTGTGAGTGAGCATTTCTGCTGCTACCTAGTGAAGAACCTGGCATGTTCCATAGCTAAAAAGGTATTTTAAAGGAGATAACTCCATCTCTGCTGTCCTTGATGCCATCATCTAGTAGGCTAGTAGGTTGGGAGAGGTTCTCTTCCCCCTCTACTCTGCCTTGGTGAAGCCACATCTGGAATATTGTGTCCAGTTTTGGGCCCCTCAGTTCAGGAAGGAACTCAGGGAACTGCTTGAAAGAGTCCAGCACAGAGCCAGACAAATGATGAAGGCATCCACAAACATCTTCCTTGGGAGGAGAGCCTGAGGGAGCTGAGGGCTCTATAGCTTGGAGAGGAGGACCCGGAGGGTGACCTCATTCATGTTGTTAAAGATGTGCAGGGTGAGTGCCAAGAGGCTGGAGCCAGGCTCTGCTGGGTGATGCCCAATGGCAGCACAAGAGGCAATGGTGGAAGTTGAGGCATGGGAAGTTCCATGGAAACAGGAGGAAAATTTGTTTCCCTGTGGGGGTGAGAGAAGACTGGAACAGGCTGCCCAGGGGGGTTGTGGAGTCTCCCTTTGTGGAGATGTTCAAGACCTGTCTGGATGTGTTCCTGTGTGACCTGCCCTAGGTGCTCCTGCTCTGGCAAGGGGGTTGGACTGGATGGTCTTTGGAGGTCCCTTCCAGCCCCTAACATTCTGTGATCTAACACTTAGAGGCCAGCAGCAGCCTGTGTGGCATGCAGGGGACACCGAGGTCACCTTCCCTGTCATGTTTTGTCATGCTTGGGCTCTGCTCAATATTTAGCTGGGGCTGTTCCTGAGCACAGCCTGACTTGAGGCAGGCTCTGTGGCTCCTCAAGACACCTGAAAGAGCTGGTGGAGTGCAAGGTGCTACTCCTCTCAGTGCATACTAATTAGTTACTAACTGTAGTAACTCAGCTGGAGGCATTGATCAGGTAGAAAAAGAAAAGGAAGGGGGAAAAGAGATGGGGAAATCCATCCTGTAAGCTGCACACAAGCTTTGAATGGGAACTGGGTAGAAATTTGTGGTCAGATGCAAAACAAAAGCCTCTGATTGTTTGATTGTTTTCTCTTTTCTGGAGGTCATATTAACATTGAAGAGGTCATAGAGTCCTAGAATGGTTTGGGTTGGAAAGGATCTCAAAGATCATTCAGTTCCAACCCCCCTGCCATGGGCAGGAACACCTCCCACCAGCCCAGGTTGCTGAAGGCCTCATCCATCTTGACCTTGAACACCTCCAAGGAAAGGATGTCCACAGCCTCCCTGGGCAACCTGTTCCAGTGTCTCACCACCCTCACTGGAAAGAATTTCTTCCTAATCTCTAGGCTCAATCTCTCCTCTTCCAGCTTCAATCCATTGCCCCATGTCCTGTCACTCCCAGCCCTTGTCAAAAGTTCCTCCCCAGCTCTCCTGTAGCCCCCTTTAGGTACTGGAAGGTTTCTCTAAGGTCTCCTTGGAGCCTTCTCTTCTCCAGGCTGAGCAGCTCCAATTCCTTCAGCCTGTCTGCATAGGGAAAGTTCTCCAGCCCTCTGATGATCTTCATGGCCTCCTCTGGACCTGCTCCAACAGCTCCAGGTCCTTCTTGTGCTGGGGGCACCAGAACTGGCTGCAGTGCTGCAGGTGGGATCTGAGCGGAGCAGAGTGGCAGAAGCCCCTCCCTCATCCTGCTGCTTTCCCTGCTTTGGCTGCAGCCCAGCACGCAGGGTATGAGTGTGCTCAGGAAAAACATCTTATCTGAGATCTGGAGGGAGCAGAGGGGTCACTTGGTGTTGATTGCTGTGGCTGCTGCAATGAGAAATGTGATACATTGAGAGCATTCTGAGACAGGGAGAAAATAGAAGGGAGTGTGGTTTATAGCCACTCATTAGGAAAAATGTCTTTGCTGCTAGAGTGGTCAGGGATTGGAAGAGGCTGCCCAGGGAAGTGGTGGAGTCCCCATCCCTTGAGGTGTTCAAGAAACCTGTGGCCATAGTGCCTGGGTACAGGGTTTAATGGCCCTGGTGGGGTTGGGTTGACAGATGGACTTGATGATCTTAGAGGCCTTTTCCAACCCAAGCAGTTCTATGATTCCTCCTGCCAGCTCTGAGTGCAGTCCCAGTGCATCCTTTGGGCTGATGTCAATGCCAGTCATCAGGAGAGGAGCCTTAGAAGAGGCTGAAATGAATGCCACAGGAAAAAGCAGGTGGAAGGGAGAGAGGAGCAGGAAAGACAAGGTGGTTGTAAGCAGGTAGCGTGGCCTTCAGCTTTCCTCACCTTTGGAAGTGCCTCAGCAGATGTGAAAAACCACTTCTTGGAATACATCACAATATCTGAATCCCCATTGTCTAGGAAGGGGCACATTCCATTTTTGTGTGTGTTTACCGAATATCCAAGGTGTCCTGTGAGGTTGAACTTGCTGAAGGAGCTTGGTTTTGTTGAGCCTGGAGAAAAGAAGGCTGAGGGGAGAGCTCCTGGCTCTCTATGGCTCCCTGAAAGGAGGTTGCAGCCAGGTGGGGGTTGGTCTCTTCTTCCCAGTAACAAGAAACAGAACAAGAGGAAATGGCCTCAAGTTGCAGCAGGGAAACTTTAGGTTGGACAGTTAGAAGAAATTACTTCACTGACAGCATTCTCAAGGGCTGGCACAGGCTGCCCAGGGAAGTGGCTGAATTCCCATCCATGGAGGTGTTTAAAAGACACAGAGATGTGGTGCTGAAGGCCATGGTTGAGCACCAGCCTTGGCAGAGTTAGGGAATGGTTGGAGTAGATGATCTTAAAGGTCTCCTTAAACCCAAAGGATTCTTTGATTGCTGTGATGGACATTAAAAGAAACTTCTTCACTGCGGGGATCCTAAAATGATGGAACAGGCTGCCCAGGGAGGTGGGGAGAGGCAGAGTTTTGGTAAGGATGGACATGGTTTAGCACCAGCCTTGGTAGACTTAGATAATGGTTGGGCTCAAGGATCTTAAGGTCTTTTCCAGCCAAAATCATTCTGGGTTCTATATGCAATGACTGATAACCACAATCACAGAATATTAGAGGTCGGAAGGAACCTCCAGAGATGATCCAGTCCAACCCCCCTGCCAAAGCAGCATCACCCAGGGTAGTCTGCACAGGAAGGCATCCAGGGGGGTTTGGAAAGGCTACAGAGAAGGACACTCCACAACCTCTCTGGGCAGCCTGCTCCAGGACTCTGGCACCCTCACTGTAAAGTAGTTTCTGCTCCTGTTGAGCTGAAACCTTCTATGTTCAAGCTTGTATCCATTGCTCCTTGGCTTATTGCTGTGCAGCACCCAAAAGAGCTTGGCCCCCTCCACTTGACACCCACCCCTCAGAGACTGAGAGACCTTGATCAGATCCCCTCTCAGCCTTCTCCACACTAAACAGCCCCAGGGCTCTCAGTCTCTCTTCACAGGGCAGATGCTCAAGTCCCCTCAGCATCCTCCTGGCTCTCCCTTCGACTCTCTCCAGCAGGTCTCTGTCTCTCTTGAACTGGGGAGCCCAGAACTGGACACAGGATTGCAGCTGTGCTCTCCCCAGGGCAGAGCAGAGGGGCAGAAGAACCTCCCTGGCCCTGCTGGCCACCCTTCTCTTGCTGCAGCCCAGGATGCCATTGGCTCTCTTGGCCACAAGGGCACATTGCTGTCCCCTGCAGAACTTGCTGCCCACCAGCACTCCAAGGTCTTTCTCTGTGGAAGCTGCTCTCCAGCAGGGCAGCCTCTAACCTGTCCTGGTGCCTGCTGTTACTCCTCCCCAGATACAGAATATGGATGTTCTTCTCGGTTCCTCTCTTAGTTAAGGGTTCTCAAACACTGAACAAAACTGCCTAGAGAGATTGTGGAGTCTCCTCTGGAGACTTTCAAGACCCATCTGGATGTGTTCCTCTGTGACTTGCCCTAGGTTACTCTGCCCTGGCAGGGGAGTTGGAGTGGATGATCTCTGGAGGTCCCTTCTAACCCCTATCATTCTATGATTCTGTAGTACCTATGCTGCTGCATCAGGAAGGGGTGAGATGTGCTTTAGCAGAGTACAGACAACTTCCTGCAAAGCAAATTGCTCCACTTGTGATAAAAGTCAAAACTTTCAGGAGAGCAAGGTTGAGGTGCTGGGTGCAGGGCTTCCCTTTTGAGAAGATCCTGCTTTATTACAGGAGAGAAAGAACAGGAGGATGGCAGCGGTGCCTGTGGGGCATGAGGAAGGTGCTGGAGAGCTTTGTAAACGTGACCATTACTGCATGGAACATGAGTCACCTGGACCAATTCAGCAGTCCCACGTGGCAAAGCAACTGCCAGCTTGGCAAACACAACCACACCACAGGTTTGAGATGGAAAAAAAAAAAGCCCCAACCCAAACAGTCAGGGGGATCCAAAGTCATCTTCTGACTCAGCAGCTAACCCCTGGAGCACCAGGAAAAAAAAACACCTGGAGGTCCTGCCTTCAAAATCCCAACAAGCAGCTGTCTGTGACTTCATTCCCTCTTGTCTGGACAGGAGATTGGGGTTGGTTGTTTTTTCTTTCATCCCAAGGGATAGAGAAGGTTACTTGTGGCTTTCTGGAGAGCAGGAAGAGATTGTGGACTTTAAGGGTGGGTCCCCAACGTGGGGACAAACAAGAAGCAGCAGTAGGTTGACTGCTCAGTAGCCTGTTTTGTGAAGCAGTGAACTGAAAGAATTTGCTTCTTGCTTTGAGGATGGAAGATTTATTGCTGTGGTCTGTGTCCCTTTGGAGTAGCTCTGTGATATTTAAGGCTTCTGTCTTCTTTTTTTTGCTTTATGGTTGAAAATGGGGAGTTCTGTAAGCAAGCAGTGATGTTAAAAATAGCTGTGAGGAAGGTACCACACCTTGAATCCTGGCTTCGGTTTGGGGCCCTTCACTCCAAGAAGGACATTGAGGTGCTGGAGCAGGTCCAGAGACAGGCAGCAGAGCTGGGGGAAGGGTCTGGAGAGAGCACAGGGCTGGTGAGGAGCAGCTGAGGGAACTGGGGTTGTTCAGTCTGGAGAAAAGGAGGCTAAGGGGAGACCTCAGTGCTCTCCACAACTCCCTGGAAGGAGGTTACATTGAGGTGGGGGTTGGACTCTTCTGCCTAGTCTCAGGTGATAGAAGGAGAGGAAATGGCCTGAAACTGTGCCAAGGGAGGGTTGGGTTGGAGATGAGGAAAAATTTCTTTGCTGCCAGAGTGGTCAGGGATTGGAAGAGACTGCCCAGGGAGGTGGTGGAGTCCCCATGCCTGGAGGTGTTCAAGAAATGTGTGGATATGGCAATTTGTGATGCGGCTTAAGGGCCGCCGTGGAGGGTAGATTCAGATTGGATGTTAGGAAGAAGTTCTTCCCCATGAGGGTGGTGAGACACTGGCACAGGTTGCCCAGGGAGGTGATGGAAGCCTCATCCCTGGAGGTTTCTCAGGCCAGGGTGGAAGTGGCTCTGAGCAACCTGCTGTAGTGTGAGGTGTCCCTGCCCATGACAGGGGGGTTGGAACTGGATGATCCTCGAGGTCCCTTCCAAGCCTGACAGTTGATTCTGTGATTCTGTGATAGATCTATGGTTGGACTTCATGATCTTTAAGATTTTTTCCAAACTAAACAATTCTATGACTGTATGCTTTTTGTCCTCTGTTGCTGGAGAATGTTCTCCCTAAAAGGCAGAGCTGGGACTCAGCATCAGATCCTGAAGGGAGACTTTCTTTATGGTCTTTATCCAGCTTCACTTGTTCCCCATAGTGTGAAGATGGCACCTCTTTGACTCAGGGGAGTTAATTTCTTACTTGCCCAGAGATAATAGCTCCTAAATTCCTGCAATCCATGTTCTGATTGGAATTCTCTGCCTTTCCCATTGTAGGAATTCCTGTAGGAAAACTCAGCAGACCTTCTGAAGCTCCAGGTGTGTAGCTTCCCTGAGTGTAGCTCCCTCAGAACTTGTTGGCACAGCTCCTTGAGGGAGGGCAGCAAAAGCTAGATCCAAGAAAGCTCTGGATCCAAATGTAAAAATGCTGGTGCCATCCAGGCTCATTCCTGCACTGAGTGATATTCCCAAGTGTGTGCTCAGGGGCTGTGAGGCTCCTCTGTTTCTCCTTCTTTGGAGTCTTGCTCTGGTTGATCTCACCTGTCATGAAAACCCATGGCAGGTTGGCTTCTAAACACACTGACTTCCTTCTGGAGACCTTGTCCTGCTTCAGGAATAAAAATATAAACAACTGAGCAGGCTTCTGGAAGGGGAAATAAAAAGAGAAGGGGGAAAATGTGCTCTTTTTTTATCCCTAGAAACTGAGGAGGAGGGTAGAGGGCCTTAGGAAGCAGCTGATGCTTGCTAAGAGATGATATCGTTGGTTGAATTCATAGAATTGTTAGGGTTGGAAGGGTCTTCAAGGATCATCCAGTTCCAAGCTCCCTGCCATTGGCAGGGACACCTTACACCAGAACAGGTTGCTCACAGCCACCTCCAGCCTGGCCTTCAAAACCTCCAGGCATGAGGCTTCCACCACCTCCCTGGGCAACCTGTGCCAGTGTCTCACCACCCTCATGGGGAAGAACTTCTTTCTAACATCCAACCTGAATCTCCCCATTTCTAGTTTTGTTCCATCCCCCCCCAGTCCTATCACTCCCTGACACCCTAAAAAGTCCCTCCCCAGCTTTCTTGTAGCCCCCTTCAGATACTGGAAGGCCACAATAAGATCTCCTCAGAGCCTTCATGGAATCACACAATGGTTTGGATTGGGTTGGAAGGGACCTTTAAGATCATTTTAGATCCACCCTTCTGATGGGCAGGGACACCTTGCACTAGACCTGGCTGTTCAAGGCCTCATCCAACCATGTCACCACTAGGATTTGATGCAGAGGACAGCTTGAGCTTAGGTCACAAAACCCCATTGCAGGCTTCAGGCTGGAAGGTGCCTGGCAGAAAAGACACTGAGGCTGTTAGTCAACAGGCAGCTGAACATGAGACAGGGTGGCCAAGAAAGCTACCAGCATCCTAGCCTGGATCAGCAACAGAGTGGCCATCAGGAGCAGGGCAGTGATTGTCCCCCTGTACTGGGCACTGCTGAGGCCACAGCTGGAATTCTGGGTTCAGTTTTTGGGCTCCTCACTCCAAGTACATTGAGGTCCTGGAGCAGGTCCAGAGAAGGGCAACAAAGCTGATGGAGGGCCTTAGGAGGAAGGGCTGAGAGAACTGGGGTGGTTTAGTCTTCAGAAGAGGAGATCTCATTGCTCTCTACATCTCCCCCAAAGGAGGTTGTAGCCACGTGGGAATGGTGGCACATCTCTGATGATCTTCTGTGGTGACACATCTTTGGAGTTTTGTGACAGGTTTCTGGAGGCCATGGGAATGCTTTTCCATGTGCACATCTCAGCATCTGTTGTGGGGGGGAATCCTCACACCCTTCTTCTCAGAATGCAGTGAAAGATGAGAGGTGATGGCTCCTGGTCCCACCTTGGTTGTTCAAGTCCGCCACTGTGCTCAGTCAATGAAGCTGGCACTGCCCCTGCAGAGCTTTCCCAGCACAGCCACTCTTTTCCTTGGGTTTCCCTCTAATTAATTGATTAACTGATTTTTGTTTCCACCTTGTGATCCTTTCACTTCACAACCTTTCTGGGCAGCCTGTTCCAGGGCTCCAGCACCCTCAGAGTGAAGAAACTTTTCCTTCTTCATTCAGTCCCTAGTGTCCTTTTTGTTCTCCAAGAATCACATCAGCAGTGGGGGTAAAAGAAAGTCAGATACCTGACGCTGGGAGGAGCAACACCAGGCACCAGTACAGGTTAGGAGCTGAACTGGTGGAAAGCAGCTCCATGGGGAAGGACCCTGGAATCCTGGTGGAAAATAAGTTCTCCATGGAACAGCAGTGTGCACTGGTGGCCAAGAAGGCCAATGGGATCCTGGGCTGCATGCAGCAGAGTGTGACCAGCAGATGCAAGGAGATTCTCCTCCCCCTCTACTCTGCCCTGCTGAGACCTTACCTGGAATATTGCATCCAGTTCTGGGCTTCTCAGTTCAAGAGGGACAGGGATCTGCTGGAGAGAGTCCAGTGGAGGCTATGAGGGTGATGAAGGGATTGGAACATCTGTGTGCTGAGGAAAGGCTGAGAGACCTCGAGCTGTTTAGTCTGGAGAGGAGAAGGCTGAGAGGAGATCTTCTGAATGCTTATTGCTGAGGGGTGGGTGTCAAGAAGGGGCCAGGCTTGAGACTCTTGAACGTGTCCGGAGAAGGGCAACGGGGCTGGGGAGAGGCCTTGGACAGAAGCCCTACGAGGAGAGGCTGAGGGAGCTGGGGTTGTTTAGCCTGGAGAAGGGGAGGTATTGCTGTCTACAACTACCTGAAGGGAGGTTGTAGGGGCATTGGTCTCTTCTCCTAGGCAACCAGCACCAGAACAGTGTCAAGCTGTGACAGGGGAAGTTTAGGCTGGAGGTGAGGAGAAAGTTCTTCACTGAGAGAGTTGTTAGCCATTGGAATGGGCTGCCCAGGGAGGTTGTGGAGTCACCCTCCTGGAGGTGTTCAAGAGGGGATTGGATGTGGCACATGGTTTAGTAGTCATGAGGTCTTGGGTGCCAGGTTGGACTTGATGATCTTTGAGGTCTTTTCCAACCTTATTGATTCTATGATTCATTTCAGTGGTGTCCTGTGGTAGGATAAGGGGCAGTGAACACAAACTGGAGCCCTGGGCGTTCCACCTCAGCATGAGGAAAAATTTCTTTGGTGTGAGGGTGCTGGAGCCCTGGAGCAGGCTGCCCAGAGATGTTGTGGAATCTCCTCCTCTGGAGACTTTCAAGACCCATCTGGATGGTTCCTGTGTGACCTGCTTAGGTGATCCTCCTTTGGCAGGGGGTTTGGACTGGATGATCTCCAGAGGTCCCTTCTAGTCCCTCCCGTTCTGTGATTCTACGATTGAGGTCTTGTCTCAGTGCTCTGTTAGCTGAAAGTTGAGAACACCTTGGACTGAAATATGTGTCCATCTCATATCAAAAGCTTTGGACAGGCAGCCTTTGAGAAGTGCTAAGCTCTCAGCTCCAGGCTTATGGAATCTTTAGGTTTAAAATAATATTTCTCCAAGAACAGAGGGCGACTGTCAGCTTCTATTTTCAGTGAAAACATCGAGTTCCTTATAAAAGGGGTTTGCTAAGCTTGGAATTCCTCTGCTTCCACACAGAAAGCCCTTCATGAAGGGAGTGCAGTTTCTGCTGGCCTGATGCAAGCAGATTTCTCTTTGCCTGCTTTTTCAGCCCATGTTTTTCTTTCCAATTACCACGCTCCTAAGCATCCACTGCCTGGAATCCGGCTGCATGGAAGTGCTCTGCTTGCAGGGGGAAAACTTGATGCCTAAAAGCTGCTCCTTTTCAACTTAGGCTTTCAGTCCATGGAGATATCTGGGAGGTGCTGTTGTGGGCATCTGTTGTGGTTTGAGCCTTAACTGGAATTTAAGAGCTCAGATGGTAGCAAAAAAAACACAAGAAGAGAAATCCTCCCCCCGGCACCCGAAGAGACTGGTGGTAAATCACAGCATCACCAAGGTTGGAAGAGACCTCAAAGATCATCGAGTCCAACCTGTCACCACAGACCTCATGAGTAAACCATGGCACCAAGTACCATGTCCAATCTCCTCCTGAGCACCTCCAGGGATGGTGACTCCACCACCTCTCTGGGCAGCCCATTCCAATGGCTAACAACTCTCTCAGTGAAGAACTTTCTCCTCACCTCGAGCCTAAACCTCCCCTGGCGCAGCTTGAGACTGTGTCCTCTTTCTGGAGTCGGTTTGGAAGCAGGAGAAGTAAATTTTTTTAACAAGATATATATATCAGTAACAGGGAGGGTTTACAAGGGTGAGGAATAAGGATGAATAGGAGAATGTGCAAAGCCAGATTTGGATGGCCCCGGTGTCTGTGGATTTCAGTCCTTTAGCGAGGTGTGGCTGCGGCAGGGAGGAGATCAGCCCCAGCCGCACGGCAAAGCCAGGAGGCCAGCAGCGGCTGTGGCTCCTTTCCAACAGGTGAGGCAGAGCAGAGAGAGAGATGGCTGCTCCTCTTTATAGTCCTCAGACCAACTCAGACCCTCCTTGGAGGGGGAAGCAAGTCCACTGGATCAGGTTTCTTTTGTCCCTGGGGAAGCAGGGCTCTCGCAACCCTCCCCTGCCCCACGATGGGTTCATCCCAGGACAACAGGGAAAGACCTCTGAGGTCGTTGAGTCCAACCATCAACCCAACACCACCAGGGCCATTAAATCATGTCCCAAAGTGCCATCTCCACAGGTTTCTTGAACACCTCCAGAATCCCAGACTGACAGGGTTGGAAGGGACCACAAGGATCATCCAGTTCTAACACCCCTGTCATGGGCAGGGACACCTAACACTAGATCAGGTTGCTCACAACCACATCCAGCCTGTCCTTAAAAACCTCCAGGGATGAGGCTTCCATCACCTCCCTCAGCAACCTGTTCCAGTGTCTCACCACCCTCATGGGGAAGAACTTCTTAACATCCAATGTGAATCTACCCTCACCATGGCCTTAAGCCATGTCCCAAAGTGCCATCTCCACAGGTTTCTTGAACACCTCCAGGGATGATGACTCCACCCTGGGCAGCCTGTTCCAATGCCTGATTCCTCCCTCAGCACAGAAATCCTTCCCAATATCCAAGTGCTGTGTGTGTAGTTTGTTTGTGTTTTTTTCCGCCTGCACTTCAACTTCTCTCTAAGCTTTCAATCATAGAATCATAGAATGGCTGGGCTGGAAGGGACCTCCAAAGGTCATCCAGTTCAACCCTTCTTGCTGTAATCGGGGACATCCTCAACTAGATCAAGTTGCCCAGAGCCCTGTCTGGCCTCACCTTGAATATCTTCAGAGATTGGGCCCCAAGCACCTCCCTGGGCAACCTGTTCCAGTGTTGCACCACCCTCATGGTGCAGAACTTGTTCCTCACATCCAATCTAAATCTCCTCTGCTCTAGTATGAAGCTGTTGCCCCTTGTCCTGTCCCTGCAGGCCTTTGCAGACAGTCTCTCTCCACCCTTCTTGTAGCATCCTTCAGGTACTGGAAGGCTGCTCTAAGGTCTCCCTGGAGCCTTCTCTTCTCCAGGCTGAACACCCCCAGTTCCCTCAGCCTGTCCTCAGAGCAGAGCTGCTCCAACCCCCTGATCATTTTTGTGCCCCTCTTCTGGACCCTTGTGGTGGTTTGAGCCTTAACTGGAAGTTAAGAGCTCAGGTGGGGGCAAGGCTGAGAATCTCTCCCCCACTCCCCCCCTCCTCCCTCCCAACAGAGAGGGGAGAAAAGGAAGGAGCAAATCCACCAAACAATAATTTGGAGTCGGCTCGGAAGTAGAGAGGTAAAGAGTTGTCTTTAAGCAATACATATATATATATATATATAACAATAACAGGAAAAAGGTTCACAAGGGCAAGGAACAAGGGTGGATGGGAGGGGGACAAAAACAAGAGAATAATACAAAACCAGCCTTTCTCTGAGGAAGCGTGGAGGCAGCAGGGAGAAGGACCAGGTCCGACCACATGGCAGAGGAGCAGGAGGGCAGCTGCAGTAGCTCTCATCCAGCAGAGGCAGGAGCCAGAGAAGCAGGGCCAACAGCTACGATGTCCTGCTTTTTATCCCCTAGCTGGGCAGGGAGGGGGGAGTGGAACAGACTCAGCTTCCCAGGTGAAAAATGCCCTGCAGGGAGTGAAAAGTACCTGCAAGCCCTCCACCCTGCTTTGTTTCTTTTGTTCTCAGAAAAGGGTGTTAACCCACCACAACCCTCTCCATCAGCTCCATGTCTTTCCTGTTTTGAGGGCTCCAGATCTGGATGCAGTACTCCAGGTGAGGTCTCCCCAGAGCAAAGTGGCAGAATCACCTCTCTGGGTCTGCAGGCAATGCATCCTTCCCAATAGCTGCTTTGCTCTCTCCTGGGATTCAGGAGGGCAGGTGATTCACAGCTCAAGGCTTTATAAATAAACCAAGTGGAAACTTTGGGTCTCCAAAGCAGCAGCAGTACCAGCACTGAGTCATGACTGCTACCAGCAATATGCCCCTAGGTCTTTTCCACCTCTGTTTGAATCAAAAAATTCCTTTTGGTTGGAAAAGTCCTTCAAGATCATCAAGTGCAACCAGTCTCTAAAAAGTTTGGTGCTGAACCTCTCTCTGCCTTTTAAATACTTCCAGAGACAAGGTTTCAAACACCTCCCTGGGCAGCCTTTTCCAGTGTTCAAGAACATTCTCAGTGAAAATATTTCTTCTAAAATCAAACCTCAACTTTCCCTGTTGCAACTTGAGGCCATTTCCTCTCGTCCTATCACTGGTAACTAGGGCAGAGAGACCAACCTCAGCCTGGTTCCATCCTCCTTTCAGGGAGTTGTAAAGAGCAATGAGTTCTCCCCTCAGCCACCTTATCTCCAGGCTGAACAACTGCAGGTCCCTCAGGCATCCCTCATGTTCTCTGCTCCAATCCAACCTTTGGATTCCTTTTTCATTTGTGTCTTTTCATCGATGTTTTCCTGGGAATACAAGAGCAAGAAAGCTCTTTGTTTCACAGGAGGTTAGGGGTTGGAAAGAACCCTCCGGAGAGCAGGACCATAGAATCCGGCACAGGTCACACAGGAACACATCCAGATGGGGATTGAAAGTCTCCAGAGAAGGAGACTCCACAACTTCTCAGGGCAGCCTGTTCAGTGCTCTGGGACCTTCACAGTGAACAAGTTCCTCCTCAACTTGAGGTGGAACCTCCTGTGCTGGAGTTTGTATCCATTGCCCCTTGTCCTATCCCAGAGTGCAACTGAGCAGAGCCTGTCCCTGTCCCCTCCCTCCTGACCCCCAGCCCTCAGATATTGATAAACATTTATCGAATCCCCTCTCAGTCTTCTCCTCTCCAGACTAACCATCCCCAGGTCTCAGCCCCTCCTCACCAGGCAGTGCTCCAGTCCCTTCAGCATCCATGTAGCCCTCCCTTGGACTCTCTTCAGCAGCTCCCTCCTGAACTGGGGAGCCCAGAACTGGATGCAATATTCCAGATGGGGTCTCACCAGGGCAGAGTAGAGGGGAAGGAGAACCTCCCTCCTGCTGGCCACACTTTTCTTGCTGCAGCCCAGGATCCTGTTGGCCTTCTTGGCCACCAGGGCACATTGCTGGCCCCTGGAGATCTTGATGCCTACCAGGACTCCCCAGGTCCTTCTGCACAGGGCTGCTCTCCAGCAGATCACCTCCCAGCCTGTCCTGCTGCAGTTTCTTCTTCCTTCCCAGCTGCAGGACTCCGCACTTCTCCTTGTTGACCCTCATGAGGTTCCTCTCTGCCCAGCTCTCAGTGTCCCCGAATGGTCACACAGCCTTCAGACATCTCAGCCAAGCCTCCCATACATCCATACCTGGCTGTCCATACCTGTATTTCTTGTAGGCATCAGGTGTTCAGCTCAGAGTTATTTCAGTCTGGCTTTATGGGTTGGGCAGTTCATTGGGCAGGAATGAAGGCAGTGTCACCACTGGAAGTTGTCCCACTTTCAGTCATAGACTCATCAAATGATTTGGGTTGGAAGAGACCTTAACCATCATCTCATCCAACCTCCCTGCCATGGGAGTTTTACAGCACTGAGAACAAGTTCATGGAGTTTAATTATTGCACTGGGGGTTCAATCAGAGAATGGCTTAGCTTGGAAGAGACCCCAGAGATCATCTGCTTCAGCCTCCCCACCATGGGCAGGGACATCTTCCACTAGACCAGGTTGCTCAAAGCATCTGTGCTCTGAGGACAGGCTGAGGGAGCTGGGGGTGTTCAGCCTGGAGAAGAGAAGGCTCCAGGGGGACCCTCAGAGCTGCCTTGCAATAGCTGAAGGGATCCTGCAGGAAGGCTGCAGAGGGACTTTTGCTAAGGGTGTCTAGAGGCAGGCCAAGGGGGAATGGTTTGAAGCTGAAGTAGAGCAGGGTCAGACTGGAGCTGAGGAAGTTCTTCAGTAGGAGGTTGGTGCATCTGTTTAATACCTGAGAAGAGGCTGTTGTGGCTTTATAATGATAATTAATCACACTTGACATAATATGGTTGGAGGCTGCTGGTTCATTTGTGCACAGTGATTTTTGTGTCCTGCTGAACCCTCAGAGATACAGAAGAGTGGGTGAGTGATTTAGATGAGCACATAGAGGGACTTTTCCTAAGGGTGTCTAGAGCCAGGCCAAGGGGGAATGGTTTGAAGCTGAGGCAGAGCAGGGTCAGAGTGAAACTGAAGAAGTTCTTCAGTGTGAGGGTGGTGAGAGTCTGGCACAGGCTGCCCAGGGAGGCTGTGGCTGCCTCCTGCCTGGGGGTGTTGAAGGCCAGGCTGGATGAGGCCTTGAGCAGCTGAGTCTAGCTGAGAGGTGTCCCTGGGCATGGTGGGGAGGTTGGAGGAGATGATCTCTGAAAACCTTTCCAACCTGAGACATTCTCTGATTTAAGCCCTAGTGCTGTAATTGAACTTCATGAATGTGTTCTCAGTGCTCTAAAACTGCCTGAAGATACTTTGAGAGGAGCAGCCTTGGCCTCCTTTCAGCTCTGGAGCAATCCCTGACCCCAGTGCTCCAGATTTTCCACTTGACACTGAGCAGTTTCTGAGATGGATGTAAGGTAAAGTGGGCCAACCTTGGCTCCTCCAGCTGTTTGTCTTAAGCCAAGGCTTACTTTAAAGGGTACAGTAGATGTGTTCTTCACTATTTTTAACAACTGTGCTCCCTTCTTCCCCTTTTGCAACCTTGGAAGTCTTGCTTTCAGACCTGCACAAACCAGGACGTGTTGACAGCTGAAAAAAAAAACACAAGCCCAACCCACCTCCCAAAAAAACAGAGAGAGAAGGTTTAAGTCTAATCTACCCTAAAGGGTTATTCAGTAGAAGACCCTCCACATGCACAGTAGTTGACTTGTTCAGTTTGGGGCAGATAAAAGGTTTTTCATCAGCCAGTCCTCCCTGCCCTCCTGGGAAAGGGGAGGCAGAAAGGAAATGTGAGGTTACAGAGGCCAGCAAAGGAGAAGGAGGCAGCTGGCAGCTGTAAAGTGAGACAAGATGTGCTGCTGAATTGGCAAACTGAGCTCACTGCAGGGGATGGATCTACCTGCATGATCAGAGGATCACAAGATATTAGGGGATGGAAGGGACCTCTGGAGATCTTCTGGAGGGCAGCCAAGCAGAAAAGGACCTATGGGTACTGGTTGACTGCAGCTGAGCATGAGCCAGCAGTGTGCCCAGGTGGCCAAGAAGGCCAATGGCATCCTGGCCTGGATCAGGAAGAGTGTGGCCAGCAGGAGCAGGGAGGTCATTCTGCCCTGTACTCAGCACTGGTTAGGCCACACCTTGAGTCCTGTGCCCAGTTCTGGGCTCCTCGTTTTAAGAAGGACATTGAGATACTTGAATGTGTCCAGAGAAGGGCAAGAAGGCTGGGGAGAGGTCTGGAGCACAGCCCTGTGAGGAGAGGCTGAGAGAGCTGGAGTTGTTTAGCCTGGAGAAGAAGAGACTCAGGGGAGACCTTCTTGCTCTCTACAACTACCTGAAGGGAGGTTGTGGCCCAGGTGGGAGTTGGTCTCTTCTCCCAGGCCCCCAGCACCAGAACAAGAGGACACAGTCTCAAGCTGTGCCAGGGAAAGTTGAGGCTGGAGGTGAGGAGAAAGTTCTTCCCAGCAAGAGAAATTGGCCATTGGGATGTGCTGCCCAGGGAGGTGGTGGAGTCACCATGCCCTGGAGGTGTTCAAGAGGGGACTGGATGTGGCACTTGGAGCCATGGTTTAGTTGTCAGGTGGTGTTGCATGATAGGTTGGACTTGATGATCTCTGAGTTCTTTTCCAACCTGGTTGATTCTGTGAGTCCAACTCCCCTGCCAGAGCAGGACCATAGAATCCAGCACAGGTCACACAGGAATGCATCCAGATGGGGCTCGAATGTCTCCAGAGAAGGAGACTCCACAACCTCTCTGGGCAGCCTGTTCCAGTGCTCTGTGACTCTCACAGTGAAGAAGATCCTCCTCATGTTGGATCTAGATGGGCTCTTCCACAAAACAGTTATCTAGGCCTGGCTCTGGCTGCCCAGGGAAGTGGTGGGGCCCTCATCCCTGGAGAGGTTGGAAGTCCATGGGGATGTGGTTCAGCAGTGGAGTTGGGAGTGTTAGGTTAATGGTTGGGCTTGATTATCTTGAAGGTCTTTATGAGCCTAAACAATTCCATAGAGTCTTAGAACTGCTGAGGTTAGAAGAGACCTTTGAGGTCATCAAGTCTAACTGCTTGCCTAGAGCTTGCAATCCCACCACTGCTGCTAAGCCATGTTCCTCAGCACCACATCCAGGCTTCCTTTAAATCCCTCCAGGGATGGGGACTCCACCACTGCTCAGGGCAGCCTGAACCAGCCCTTGACAGCCCTTTTGGGGAAGAAATTGTTCCTCATGTCCCAACATGAACCTCCCCTTGCACAACCTGAGGACGTTTCCTTTTCTCCTGTCACTTGCTGCATATATGAGCAGGGACCAACCCCCAACTTGCTCAAACTACAGAAGATAATGAGGTCTGCCCTCAGCCTCCTCTGAGGACAGCAGGTTTAGACTGGATCTTAGGAATGATAGAATCATAGAATCAACAAGGTTGGAAAAGACCTCAAAGATCATCAAGTCCAACCTGTCACCCAACACCTCATGACTACTAGACCATGGCTCCAAGTGCCACATCCTGTCCCCTCTTGAACACCTCCAGGGACGGTGACTCCACCACCTCCCTGGGCAGCACATTCCAATGGCTAACAACTCTCTCTGGGAAGAACTTTCTCCTCACCTCCAGCCTAACCTCCCCTGGCACAGCTTGAGACTGTGTCCTCTTGTTCTGGTGCTGGTTGCCTGGGAGAAGAGACCAACTCCCACCTGGCTACAACCTCCCTTCAGGGAGTTGTAGAGAGCAATGAGGTCTCCCCTGAGCCTCCTCTTCTCCAGGCTAAAATAACCCCAGCTCCCTCAGCCTCTCCTCACAGGGCTGTGCTCAAGGCCTCTCCTCAGCCTTGTTGCCCTTCTCTGGACACGTTCAAGTGTCTCAATGTCCTTCCTAAACTGAGGGGCCCAGAACTGGACACAGGACTCAAGGTGTAGCCTAACCAGTGCTGTGTACAGGGGCACAATGACTTCCCTGCTCCTGCTGGCCACACTATTCTTGATGCAGGCCAGGATGCCATTGGCCTTCCTGGCCACCTGGGCACACTGCTGGCTCATGTTCAGGCGGCTGTCAATCAGCACCCCCAGGTCCCTCTCTGTTTGGCAGCTCTCCAGCCACTCTGACCCCAGCCTGCGGCACTGCATGGGGTTGTTGTGGCCAAAGTTTTTCAGTACATTATGTGATTGGACTCTGGAACAGGTTGCCCAGGGAGGTTTTAGATTCCTCCCCTCTGGGGAGGCCAGGCTGGATGAGGCCTTGAGCAGCTGAGTCTGTTTGAGAGGTGTCCCTGCCCATGGCAGAGAGTTTGGAGGGGATGATCTCTGAGGTCCCTTCCAACCTAAGCTGATCTCTGATTTTATTTGAACATTCTTCAGTGTTGTTTGTTGTTTTTTGGGTTTTTTTCCTTGGCAGATATTCTCCTTGCTGTTCATTTCCCTGGCAATCCATTTCCTTACTCTGCCTGGTGCAGTTTAAAAGCTGTTTGTCATATTTTCAACCAGAATAAAAGCAGATTTCATCCTGCTTGCAAACAGAAACTAATTGAGGAGGAGGAGGAGGAGGAAGCCTGCAGATGTATGGAAAAAAAACAACCCAACCCTCTCAGCACTGATTTTTCTGAGCTCTGAGTGTGTAGCAGTGTGGCTGGAAGCTAATTTTGACTCCACAAGCCATAAAGAGGGAACTTACAGTGAGTATGAAGTAACAGACAGTAAGGGCTGATCACATTTTCATTTGTTGATGTGTGAAGCTGCGAGTTCCTGGATTCCTTTCTGCTCACTTGAGCCACACCTTGAGTACTGAGGTTAGTTTTGGTTCCCTCACTCCAAGGAGGACACTGAATGGCTGGAGCATGTCCAGAGAAGGGCAACAAAGCTGGGGAAGGGTCTGGAGAACAGGGCTGGGGAGGAGCAGCTGAGGGAACTGGGGTTGTTTAGTCTTTGGAAGAGGAGGCTGAGGGGAGACCTTCTGGCTCTTTACAGCTACCTGAAAGGAGGTTGGAATGAGGCCAGTGTTGGCCTCTTCTCCCACGTAACTAACAACAGGACAAGAGGAAATGGCCTCACATTGCTCCAGGGCAGGTTTTGAATGGAGACTGGGGGAAATTTTGTTCCTGAAACAACGGTCAGGTGTGGCAGGGGGGCTTGGACAAGATGGCTTTCAAGGCTTATTTCCAACCCAATGCATTATCATAGAATCTGCTTACTGCAGGGGGGGTTGGACTTGACCTTTGGAGGTCCCTTCCAACCCAGACCATTCTATGGACAAGATGACCTTCAAGGCTGACTTCCAACCCAGTGTATTACAATACAATACACCAGGTTGGAAGAGACCTTCAAGATCATCATGTCCAACCCATCAACTAATCCAACCCACCTAAACAAATAAACCATGGCACCAAGCACCCCATCAAGTCTCCTCCTGAACACCTCCAGTGAAGGTGACTCCACCACCTCCACAGGTAGCCCATTCCAATGGGCAATCACTCTCTCTATAGAACTTCTTCCTGACATCCAGCCTAAACCTGCCCTGGCACAGCCTGAGACTGTGTCCTCTTGTTCTGGTACTGGCTGCCTGGGAGAAGAGACCAACCTCTGCCTGTGTACAACCTCCCTTCAGGTAGTTGTAGAGAGTAAGAAGGTCACCCCTGAGTCTCCTCTTCTCCAGGCTAAGCACCCCCAGCTCCCTCAGCCTTTCCTCATAGGGCTTGTGTTCCAAACCCCTCACCAACTTTGTTGCCCTTCTCTGGACACCTTCCAGCAAGTCAACATCCTTCTTAAACTGAGAGGCCCAGAACTGTGATAGGACAAGAAGAAGTGGCCTTAAGCTGTGCCAGACTGGATATTAGGAACATTTTCTTCCCAGCAAGGGTTCTCAGGCATTGGAACAAGCTGCCCAGGGAGCTGGTGGAGTCACCATCCCTGGAGGTGTTCAAATACCCAGCAGATGTGGCACTTTGGGACATGGTCTAGTGGTCATGGAGGTGTTGGGTAGAAGGTTGGGCCTTAAGATCTTAGAGGTCATTTCCAACCTTTATGATTCTAGGCTGCCAAGTACATCTGTGTTTGGATTCTGATTGTCTGTCCAAATGGGCTCCTGAGAAATCTGCATTTTTCTTCTCAGTTTGCTTTTCTGCTCCTTACAGTTGTGTCTTTGAAAGATGTTTTCTGCCTGCTGTGGGGTTTCTGGTTTTGTTTTTCCTGCTAATTTCTGTTCACTAAAGATCGAGCAAAAGCCTCTGTCTGAATGTTCTCCAGGAAATGTGGTTTTGGGGATGGGGCTTGTGAGTAGGATTCTTTTTTCTCTGGAACCTTAAAGATCATCCAGTTCCAACCCCCCCTGCCATGGGCAGGGACACCTCCCACCAGCCCAGGTTGCTCAAGGCCTCATCCAACCCGGCCTTGAGTACCTCCAGGGAGGAGGCATCCACAGCCTCCCTGGGCAACCTGTGCCAGTGTCTCCCCACCCTCACTGTCAAGAATTTCTTCCTCATCTCCAGGCTCAATCTCCCCTCTTCCACCCTCAATCCCTTCCCCCTCATCCCTGTCACTGCAAGTTGCCCTTGTAAGACTATGATGAACATTCATGGGAACCCCCAAACCTTAGGGTGGAATTTGGCAGTTTTTCAACCTTTGGTGTTGCAAACATGGATAGAAAAACATGAAGAAGAACAGGGAACACAGTCATCCCCGTTGTGGGGGCTGTAACAAATCATGAGTGAAACATCTGAGCAAGCTGATTATAACCCAGAGAGACTTTTTTTGCAGAAGTTGGGGGGTTGTGGGGGGGGAAGAGAGCTTTATTTTTTAATGTGAAGGTGAAACTAACAGCTGAGGTCTTCATCAGCACTGCAGAATTCATTGCTGGGTTCAACAGCTTCCTTTCTGACCTGCTCTCCCTATTCATGGCATCCCCTTGCATTCATGCCTTGGACTCTTGAAGAGGGGTCCTCAATGGCAGAGAAGTTTTAAGCAATTCCATTCCTGCTGGAGGCTCCAGAAAGGAACAAAAGGGTTTGATTGCAAGAAGAACTTTTGATCCTTAACTAGGTGGGGTGAGACGTGAGGATTGCTTTGTTGATGCTAAAGACGAGAGTTTCAGTTCCTTCTCTTCCAGCCTTTTGTGTCTCTTGAGTTGTGGTGGTTTTTTTTCCTCTCTGACTGATGGCAGGGGAAGAAGTGACAAAGCAAAACCTTTTTTTGTTTTTTTTTTTTTGGTTGCCCATTTGAACACCTGTGAAGAAAAAGGACAGTAGCAGCATCAGCTGGCATGAGAGAGAATGCAGCAGTTTCAGGAGTGTATTTTGTTCTACACTTCAGGGAAGCCACCACATTCTGTCTGCTGGTTCCCCCTCTGATGCTCCAGGTGGGGGAAAAACTATGGGATCAGTTGCTGTGGTCTTTTTGCTGGCTTCCTAATCTCCAGTCTAAATCTGCCCTAATCTAAATAATCTTCTGAGAGGTTTTTCAGTTCCTAATTCATAGAATCATAGAATGTTAAGGTTGGAAGGGACCTCTAGAGATCATTGATTGCAACCCCCCCCTGCCAGAGCAGGATCACTTAGGGGAGAGGCCACACAGAAAAACATCCAGATGGGTCTTGAAAGTCTCCAGAGAAGGAGACTCCACAACCTCACTGGGCAGCCTGCTCCAGAGCTCTGTCACCCTCACAGTAAAGAAGTGTCTCCTCCTGTTGAGATGGAACTTCCTATGGTTGCTCCTTGTCCTATCACTGGGGATCACTGATAAGAGCCTGGCTGCATCCTTCTGACAGCCACCCCTTCAGGCATTTGTAGACGCTGATCAGATCCCTTCTCAGCCTTCTCTTCTCTAGACTGAACAGCCCCAGGGCTCTCAGCCTTTCTTCATAGCAAAGATGGTCCAGTCCCTTCATCATCCTTGTACCCTCCATTGGAGCCTCTCCAGCAGCTCCCTCTCCATCTTTTACTGGGGAGCCCCAAACTGGACACAGTATTCCAGGTGTGGCCTTGCCAGGGCAGAGCAGACAGGGAGGAGAACCTCCCTAGACCTGCTGGCCACACTCTTCTTGATGCCCCAGGATCCCATTGGCCCCAGGACTCCTTTTGCTCCCAGACTTCCAAATGAAAATATTAAATGCAGCTTAAGTTGAGCCCTGGAGTATTGTTAAAGAAGAAGTCCTCATGGCTGACAAAGATGTCACTAAATGGTGACCAGATTTTCATCACTAAATCTTTACTCTAAGCCCTGCTGTGAAGTTCCACCAGCTCCAGCCTCACGGGGTTGGGTGTGACAGCAGCAAACGGAGATTTCCTCTTTCAAGGTTTCTCCTTGGTGGTCCTTGCAGTTTATCCAAGCTCAGGACTGTGAAGTGCCTGCTGATCCCTGGCAGGATTAGGATGTGCTGAGGAAGCAGGGCTGGGATTTAGCCTTGGGTGTGACCCCAGGGTAGCCTGGCTTGGCTGATGGTGCATGTTCAGCACTGAGGGATGCAGGAGCAGGGCCCTTCTTGGTGCTGCTGTTTAAATCCAGTCAGGGCTTTGTCAGATACTTTATGATTTTCCTGATATTATCCAAAACTGTAGATACAAAGTTAGCCTGGAGAAGAGCAGACTGAGGAAAGATCTTCTTAATGGGTGCATTAAGAGGATGGTGGCCATCAGGGCAAGGGAGGTTCTTCTCCCCCTTTACTCTGCCTTGGTGAGGCCACACCTGGAGTATTGTGTCCAGTTTTGGGCTGCCCAGTTTGGGAATGACAGGCAACTACTGGAGGGAGTCCACTTGAGGCTCCAAAGATGATGAAGTGCCTGGAGCATCTCTGTGAGGAGGAGAGGCTGAGATCTCTGGGGCTCTTGAAGCTTGAGAAGAGAAGACTGAGAGGAGACCCTAAAATGCAGAAGAAAATGTTTGCCCATGAGAACAGTCAGAGATTGGAATCACCTCCCCAGGGAAGCAGTGGATTCCCCTACACTGGAACCTCCCCAGGGAAGCAGTGGATTCCCCTACACTGGACACTTTGAAGAGTCATTTTGGCAGGGTGCTGGGCCAGCTCATTTCAACTCCACCATCACCTAGAGAGGTTGGACCAGCTGATCCTTGGGGTCTCTTCCAACCTGGCATTCTGTGATAAATATCTAAAGGATGGAGGTCAAGGGGATGAGGCCAGACTCTTCTCAGTAGTGCCCAGGGACAGGCCAAGGGGCAGTGGGTACAAACTGAAACCTAGGAGGCGCCACCTGAAGATAAGGAAAAACTTCTTTGGTGTGAAGGTGCTGGAGGCCTGGAGCAGACTGCTTGGAGTGGTTGTGGAATCTCCTGGTGTGGAGAGCTTCCAACACCCCCTGGCCATTGTGCTCCTGGGCAAGCTGCTGTGGGTGCCCTGCTGGAGCAGGGGGGCTGGGCTGGATGATCTCCAGAGGTCTGTTCCAACCCCCACCACGCTGGGGTTTTGTGACAACAATTTCTGCAGATGAATGCTTAGCTTGGTGGTTGTAACTGGTCTTATTCAGGTGGTTCTAACTGGTTTTATTGAGTCTCTTATTTGCTCAGAGGTGGAAGGATGAGAATTGCTGTTTTGAGTGCCTAAAATTTGGAAGCCAAAAGCAGCAGAAGTTGGAGAGAAAGCAAAGCGTTTAAATCTTGCTAAAGCATCAGTTTGTTACTTAAAATTTGGCTCAGGATCCTCTTAATAATGAAGTTATGCAGATAATCAAACTTCCAAGAGTTCTTTCTTTGCCAAGTGAAGTAGAGCACTGCAGTAGATTGCCTCAGATTGATCCTTAGGGTGTACATCTGGCCTGATGTTGACCAAGAAGGCCAAGAGCATCCGGGCCTGGATCAGGAGTGGTATAACGAGCGGGACTAGGGAAGTGGTTGTCCCCCTCCACTCAACACTGGTGAGACCACAGCTGCAGTACTGCGTTCAGTTTTGGGGCCAAGAAGGACATTGAGGGGCTGGAGCAGGTCCAGAGAAGGGCAACAAAGCTGGGGAAGGGTCTGCAGGACAGGGCTGGTGAGGAGCAGCTGGAGGAACTGGGGTTGTTCAGTCTGGAGGAGGCTGAAGGGAGATCTCATTGCTCTCTACCTCCCTGAAAGCAGGTTGGGGTCAGGTGGGGGTTGGTCTCTTCTTCCTGGTTACAAGTGATAGGATGAGAGGAAATGGCCTCAAGATGCCTCAGGGGAGGTTTAGGTTTGACATTGGAAGAAACTTCTTAACTGAAAGGGACTTCTGGAGATCATCACCCATGAGAATAGTGGAACACTTCCACAGGCTGCCCAGGAAGGTAGTCCTGGAGATATTCAAGGTGAGGCTTGACAGGGCTCTGAGCAACCTTATCTAGTGGAGGATGCCCCTGCTTATTACAGGGGGATTGGACTAGATGACTTTCGGAGGTCCCTTCCAACCCAGACCATTCTATTATCTAATTCAACCCTTCTGTCAGTGCAGGATCACCTAGGACAGGTTGCCCAGGAATGTATCCAGGTGAGTTTTTTAAGTCTCCAGAGAAGGAGACTCCACAACCAGTTTGGGCAGCCTGCTCCAGGGCTGCAGCACCCTCACACTAAACAAATTTTTCCTCATGTTCAGATGGAACCTCCTGTCTTCCAGTTTGTACCTGTTGCCCTTTGCCCCATCACTGGACACCACTGAAAGAGTCTGGTCCCATCCTCAGGACCTCCACCCTATAGCTCTTGCTGAGTATTGATCAGATCTCCTCTCAGGCTGCTCTTCTTCAGGCTCTCAGCCCCAGGGCTCTCAGCCTTTGCTCCTCACAGAGCTGCTTCAGGTCCCTCAGCATCTTCCCAGACTCTGCTGGACTCTCTCCAGTAATTCCCTTTCTCTCTTGAACTGGAGAGCCCAGAACTGCACCCAGGACTCCAGATGTGGCCTCACCATGGCAGACAGGAAAGTCAAAGCAGCAGCACTTCACCACCTTGTTGTCCACAAGACTCCATTGATTTTGGGCCATTTTCTGTCTCCCCTCTCTCAGGATTTTTACCGCTCTGAGGGTTTTTAAAGCAAATTGCATCGCCCAGCTGGCTCTGGGCTCCCAAGTGACACTGTCACTGGGTCTACAAACACAAGAGAAAGCCAAGTTTATATTAAATTCCTTTCAGAGCAGAGCTGGTCAGTGGAGCTGGTAACCAAGTCACTAAAGAATCCAGAGCAGGATGGATTTTAATTAAATATCCTTTGGCCAAGTGCCCAGAAACAGCACTGCTGTGGGAGTGGAGAATGACAAAGCAAAACGAAGCGCTGCCACTGCTGCCTCTCAGGGTGTCTGGAAGATGGATTCGCTTCTAAGTGCAGATACTTGGCCAAAGAGTCACAGAAAACACCAAGCCACAGAGCACCTTCCCTGTCAGGATGACCTTGTGTGTGTGGTGGCTGTGATCTGGCTGCCGGCTGTGCTCATATTTCACTGACTCATGGAATCATGGAGTGGCAGGGGTGGGAAAGGACCTCCAGAGGTCATCCACACCAACCTCCCCTCCCAAAGCAGGATCACCTAGAGTAGATCACACAGGAACACATCCTGACCAGTTCTGGGCCCCTCATTTTAAGAATGACATTGAGATACTTGAATGTGTGTAGAGGAGTGGCACTTGGAGCCATGGCCTAGTCATGAGGTCTGTGGTGACAGGTTGGACTCGATGATCTTTGAGGTCTCTTCCAACCTTGGCGATAATGTGATACTGTGAAGGGCAACAAGGCTGGGGAGGGGTCTGGAGCTCAGCCCTGTGAGGAGAGGCTGAGGGAGCTGGGATAGTTTAACCTGGAGAAGAGGAGACTCAGGGGAGACCATATTGCTGTCTCAAACTACCTGAAGGGAGGTTGTAGCCAGGTGGGGGTTGGTCTCTTCTCCCAGGCAACCTGTGACAGAACAAGAGGACACAGTCTCAAGCTGCACCAGGGAAAGTTTAGGCTCAATGTGAGGACAAAGTTCTTCCCAGAAAGAGAGATTGGGCATTGGGATGTGCTGCCCAGGGAGGTGGTAGAGTCACCATGCCTGGAGTTGTTCAAAAAAGGATTGGATGTGGCACTTGGAGCCATGGTTTAGTTGTCAGGTGGTGTTGGGTGATGGGTTGGACTTGATGATCTCTGAGTTCTTTTCCAACCTGGTTGATTCTGTGATTCTGAGTCCAACTCCCCTGCCAGAGTAGGACCATAGAATCCAGCACAGGTCACACAGGAATGCATCCAGATGAGGGTTTTGAAAGTCTCCAAACGAGACTCCAGAACCTCTCTGTGCAGCCTGCTCCATGGCTCCAGCACCCTCACACCAAAGAATTTACTTCTTGTGCTGAAGTGGAGCCTCCTGGGTTCCAGCTTGTACCCAATGTTCCTTGTCCTATCTCTGGGCACCACCAAACTGAGCCTGGCACCTTCATCCTGACACCCACCCTTCAGATATTGATAGACATTGATAGGATCCCCTCTCAGCCTTTTCTTCTCCAGACTAAGCAGCCCCAGGGTTCTCAGTCTTTGTTCACAGCAGAGATGTTCCATGTCCCTTCATCATCCTTGTAGCCTCTGTTAGACTCTCTCCAGTAGGTCCAGAAAGCTTCCTGAGTGAATGAAAGGAATACAGACTAAGTGCAGAAATATCATCTCTGGGTTTAGCATCTGCTTTAAAGGTGAGGAGCAATTTGGTCCTGTTAATTGCCTCTCATTCCCATCGATAGCACAACAAGTCAGAACATTAGAAGTCTCTCTCCATTCCCCCTTGGCCTGGCTCTAGATACCCTTAGCAAAAGTCCCTCTGCAGCCTTCCTGCAGGATCCCTTCAGCTATTGCAAGGCAGCTCTGAGGTGCCCCTGGAGCCTTCTCTTCTCCAGGCTGAACCCCCCCAGCTCCCTCAGCCTGTGCTCAGAGCAGAGCTGCTGCAGCCCTTGGATCATCTTTGTGGCCTCTTCTGGACTCCCTCCAGCAGCTCTGTGTCCTTCTTGTGCTGGGGACACCAGAACTGAAGGCAGGTTTGGAGGTGTTTGTGCATTCCAATGTCCTTGTGCATTAAGCTGCCTCTGCTGTGATTTCACCTTTCTCCATCTCTGGACTATTTTGCCTTCATTGACAATTTTCTGTGCCCCTCAAACTGCCCCATTTCTGTATCTGCTAACTCACCCCATCCTCTGCTTACCCTGATCCGTGGTGGCTTTGTGTTTGATTGATGTGCACCCGGGTTGGCAACCTGTTGCCTCGTGCCTTTGGCCTGCACTGTGCAAAACTGCCACAATATCTAAATGTTTTCTAATGACTTAACCCCTGGAGAAGTTAATGAAGTCACAGCAGAGCTGAGCTTGATGGCTGGTGGTCAGCATCCCCCCCCTCCCTTCCTTCCCTGCTCATTGGGAGGCCTCAACATGCAAAACCTGATATAGAAAGGTTCGAGTGGTGAGATGAGACCAGACTGCAAATTCGTCTCTTACCCTTGGCCAGAGGAAAGTCGTCCTTTTAAGAATCACTGATTTCAATATGAATGCAGCTCCCTCACTTGGCTTCTGAGTCTATCTCAGATCTTTTAAACCCACATTTTGGTACCCCCCCATCCCCCCCCCAAAAATTTTTCTTCTTGATGCTTTGGCTTAAAACAAGACTTCAGAAACCCATCTCTGTTCTCCTCTCTCTCCGCACACTGCTCCCCTTCTTTCTGCCCTCAAAGCATTCGTGTGAGGAGCGTTTTCCTGCTGCAGAAACCTGGACTTTGCAGCACACATCAGCCAGTGTCTTCACATCTGAAAGTTGGGTTTATTTCTCTGAGTGATCTATTTCATTTCCCTGCTTTCTCTCACTTTTTTCAAGCTTTATTCACATCTTTGTGGCCGGGATTAATTTGCCTTGGCACACTGCGAGGTCTCTGTCTCCCAGGAGCAGCTGATTATTTACAATGAGTTTCTTCTTCCTCCCTTCCCTCCCCACTCCCCCCTTCTCCCTACGGCTTGTAGCAAAGATTTTTTTAAAAATTATTATTTATTTTTCTCTACACAACTCTAAATTATACTCAGAGAGTAAAAAATATTTAAAGAATGAGCAGCTGAGTTCCCTGGAACAACTCAAACATGATTCACCTTGTCGTGAGGCCAAAGCTCTTACTTACCAGGACAGCTTTGGTGAGCAGCAGAAACCTTTGACTAATGCACAGTGAGCAGCTTGATAGCCCTCTCTTAAGTGTTAGAGACCCTTGTGTCCTTCTGTGCATGCATCTGAGGGGCTGGGATGTATCCAGAGAAGGGACACAAGATGATTGTCCCCCTGGACTTGACACTGGTGAGGCCACACCTTGAGTACTGGCTTCAATTTTGGACCCTTCGCTCCAAGAAGGATATTGAGGGGCTGGAGCAGGTCCAGAGAAGGGCAACAAAGCTGGGGAAGGGTCTGGGGAACAGGGCTGTGGGGGAACTGGGATTGTTGAGCCTGGAGAAGAGGAGGCTGAAGGGAGACCTCATTGCTCTCTACCTCCCTGAAAGGAGGTGGGGGTCAGGTGGGGGGTTATCTCTTCTTCCTGGTTACAAGTGATAGGATGAGAGGAAATGGCCTCAGGTTGCACCAGGGGAAGTTAAGGTGGGACACTAGAAGAAACTTCTTGACTGAAAGGGTTCTCAAACACTGGCACAGGCTGCCCAGGGAGGTGGTTGAATCCCCATCCCTGGAGGGGTTTAAAAGGCACAGAAATGTGGTGCTGAGGGCCATGGTTTAGCACCAACCTTGACAGAGTTAGAGAATGGTTGGACTGGAGGATCTTAATGTCTTTTTCCAAACAAAATGATTCTTTGATTCTGTTTTCCTGTTCCCTGCAGAGGGCTTGGACCAGATGACCTTGAAAGGTCCCTTCCATCCCAGCCCATTCCGTGATGTTGGCTGGAGCAGGGACGTGTCCTGCACCACGTCCAGCACTGGTTTGTGGCTGTGTAGCTCAGCAGGTGCCTCTTCAGTCAGATGGATTGGTCAAGGAATTGCAAAGCAAGACAGAAATGAGCATCTCTGTGCAGGTCTTCTTTTGGATGTGGGCCTGGTGACATGGCAGTGTATGTGCTGTAAGAGTATCACAGACTGGTGGGGGTTGGAAGGGACCTCTGAAGATCATCTAATCCCAATCCCCTGCTAAAGCAGGGTCACCCACAGCATGTTGGAGGCTATCTAGTCCAACCCTCTTGCTAAAGCAGGGTCACCCACAGCAGGTTGGAGGCTATCTAGTCCAACCCTCCTGCTAAAGCAGGGTCACCTACAGCAGGTTGGAGGCTATCTAGTCCAACCCTCCTGCTAAAGCAGGGTCACCTACAGCAGGTTGCCCAAGGTCACAATGTCCAACTGGGTTTGGAATCACTGCAATAAAGGATCATAGAATCACAGAATGTCTTAGGTTGGAAGGTACCTCAGAGATCATTTACTCTAACCTCCCTGCCATGGGCAGAGACACCTCTCAACTAGACTCAGCTGCTCAAGGCTTCATCCAACCTGGCCTTGAACACCCACAGGAAGGAGGCAGCTGCAGCCTCCCTGGGCAACAGTCCTGAGGAGGAGAGAACACACAGCACTGCAGCCTGCTCTGGGTGAAGCTGCTCTGGCAGGTCTTGATGATCTTCAGAGGTCCCTTCCAACCCCCTCCATTCTGGGAATCTATGACTTAGGAACTGAAAAACCTTTTAGAAGATTATTTAGATTGGGGCAGATATAGACTGGTATTAGGGAGAAATTTTTGATTCTGTGATGTGGTTTCTCACTTTCTGGTGGAGAAAAAGTGATAGGGAGAAGACTCAGAGTTGGACTCTTAGAGCAGGTTAAGTTTGTTCCTGCTGTAGTAAGCTGTGTTGTCTCTGTGCATGTTTTTTTATGTTCTAGATGCTTTCTGTCCTTCTGCCAACCTATTGTGGGCACACCTAGAAGAAAGACCAACCATAATTCATGTGTTCTGTCTGCTAAATGAAAGACTGAGAAGAACCTTCAGTTAAATCCAGTCCTGCCTGGTTGTATCATAGAACCATAGAATGGGTTGGGTTGGAAGGTACCTTAAAGATCATCCAGTTCCAAACCCCCTGCCATGGGCAGGGACACCTCCCACCAGCCCAGGTTGCTCAAGGCCTCATCCAAACTGGCCTTGAACACCTCCAAGGAGGAGGCATCCACAACCTCCCTGGGAAACCTCTTCCAATGTCTCCCTACTCTCACTGTCAAGAATTTCTTCCTCATCTCTAGTCTCAATCTCCTCCCCTCTTCCAGCTTCAATCCACCCCCCTTCATCCTAGCACTACAAGCCCTTTTCAAATGTCCCTCCCCAGCTCTCCTGTTACCCCCTCAGCTACTGGAAGGCTACTCTAAGGTCTTCACAGAGCCTTTTCTTCTCCAGGCTGAACAATCCCAACTCTCTCAGCCTGTCCCAATAGGGAAGATGCTGCAGCCCTGTGATCATGGCCTCCTCTGGACTCTGTCCAAGAGTTCCATGTCCTTTTTGTGCTGGGGGCATCAGAACTGGAGGCAAGATTGGAGGTGGGGCCTGAGCAGAGCAAAGGGGCAGAATCCCCTCCCTGTCCTGCTGGTCACATCCAATGACAGCAGGCACTGATGTTCTCAGAGGCAAAAAATTACCTGCTGTGCAGAAACAACCCCGAGAGCAGCACGAATGCTGCCATCACCTGCAGGCACAGTTTAATTAAACTAGGAAATGGCTGTATTGAATTGGAGCCAAGCTTCTGCTTACCTTTTTAATTCTGTCTGAAATTCCTGAGCATTTCCAAGAGCAATCTCAGTCCCTGGAAGAATCCCTGTCCTCTAAAGGCACAGGGAATTGCACATGACAAGGAACAAGAAGTGATGGCTCCGGAGGGAGTTTGTAGTAAATCAGGGCCTGTTCTGGAGGCTTCCCCTCTCCCAGAATTACCTCCAGAGCTGCAGTTCAAGCTGGCATCAGGGAGGCTAAGAGCACCCAAAAAAGTGTCAAGAGTGAAGATCTACGATAAGGACAGATGGAAAGAGCCAGATACAGGAAAGAAAACAAAGGAGTTGGAGGGGTCTGTGTGTGTGTGTCTGTGTCTGGGTGTGGGGAATTTTGTCTCTTGTGAAAGAAGTGGTGAATGGTGAAGAGCTGTGGAACAGCATAAAAAATGAGATTATAGGATGGGCTGATGGAGGCTGAGACAAAGAAATAGAAGTGGGTAAAGAAGAAGGAGCTGCTGAGCTGGAAATTGTTCAGAAGTTGGAGGAGGGGGAGAAGGAAAACCGATTGAAGAGTCGGTGTTGAAAAAGGAGCTACAGCAATGCCTGGGTTAGGAAGAGAGGTGAGAGGAGCGTGGAGAGGAACCTGAAATGAGCTGTATCAGGAAATAAGACATCTCAGAAGTGAAGTATTGGAATGAAGTCAGTGCTGAAAGAGAGGGAATCATTGAGAGCAAGGAAGGACACAGGCAACAGCAGAAAGATGTTTGGAAGCTCTACAGGGGGCCCAGAAGCCAATAGGCAGGTTGGTCCTGGAGGAGATTCCTACAAGAAAAGAGAGAAAGCCAATAGTGGCACTAATGGAATGCAAAGCACTTGATAGCTTGGGAAGGGCCATGAAGATGGTCAGTGGGCTGCAGAACCTCTGCTATGGGGACAGGCTGAGAGCATTGGGGCTGTTCAGCCTGGAGAGGAAAAGGCTACAGAGAGACCTTAGAGCTACATTTCAATAGCTGAAGGGGGCTGCAGGAGAGCTAGGGAGGGACTTTTCACAAGGGCTTGTAGTGCTAGGATGTAGGGGGGTGGATTGAAGCTGGAAGAAGGGAGATTGAGATTGGAGATTAGGAAGAAATTCTTTCCAGTGAGGGTGGGGAGACACTGGCACAGGTTGCCCAGGGAGGCTGTGGATGTCCCCTCCCTGGAGGTGCTCAAGGCCAGGTTGAATGAGGCCTTGAACAACCTGGGCTGGTGGGAGGTGTCCCTACCCATGGCAGGGAGGTTGAAACTGGATGATCTTTAAGGTCCCTTCCAACCCAAACCATTTGATGATTCTATGAAAAAAGGAAGGATGCAAATTCTGAGGAGAGTCCAAATAAGCAGGAGGTGATTTAGGCAGGTGAGAGGCAACGCTGAAGCTGCTCGCAGGAGCAGGAGCCTTCACTCAGCACTTGTTCTTTGAAGGAGGAAATCACAGCAATGATATCAGTGCTGGGAGAAGGATTTTTCTTAATGGCTTTGAAGGGATGGCAGAAAAAGTGCCAAGAGATCCTTTTGAATGGAAGAGCAGCAGGAAGCCTTTCAGCTGTCAGCAGCTGAATGGAGAAGAGCTGGCCAGTGGAAATGGAAACAAACCTCCAGCAACTGCGAGAGCAGAGCTTGTGTGCTGGGGAAACCTGGCAGCAGGGTTAGGTGGTGGGGAGGTAAAAAGAGGCATAACCCCCCAATTTCTGCAAAGCTAGAATTGAAAAGGAACCCCCCTCTTTGTCTATGAGGCTGCTTTTGTCTTTACTTACGTAAGTGCCAGGGTTGGGATAGGGTGAGGACCTGAGATGTTTTCCTTGAAGCAAAGGAGATGTTTGTCTTTAAATCATAAAATTACAGAATGGTCTGGGTTGGAAGGGACCTCCAAAGGCCACCTAGTCCAACCCCCTCTGCGGTCAGCAGGGACATCCTCAGCTAGATCAGGTTGCCCAGAGCCCTGTCCAGCCTCACCTTGAGTATCTCCAGGGGTGGGGCCTCAGCCACCTCCCTGGGCAACCTGTTCCAATATTCCACCACCCTCATGGTGCAGAACTTGTTCCTCACATGCAATCCAAATCTGCTCTTCTCCAGTTTGAAGCCATTGCCCCTGGTCCTATCACTGCAGGCCTTTGCAAACAGTCTCTCTTCATCCTTCTTGTAGCCCCCTTCAGGTACTGGCAGGCTGCTATTAGGTCTCCCCAGAGCCTTCTCTTTTCCAGGCTGACCACCCCCAGCTCCCTCAGCCTGTTCTCATAGCAGAGCTGCTTCAACCCCCTGAGCATTTTCCTGGCCCTCCTCTGCACCTGCTCCATCAGCTCCATGTCCTTCCTGTGTTGAGGGATGCAGTACCACAGATGTGCCAATGCTGATCTTTAAATCACCAATCTCTTTCTCTGGAGACCCATCTGGATGTGTACCCGAGTGACCTGCCCTAGTTGATCCTGCTTTGGCAGAGGGATTGGGCTCAATGATCTTCAGAGGTCCCTTCCAATCCCTAATACGCTGTGATTATCATGGAATCATCGTAGAATCATAGAGTGGCTTAAGATTGAAGGGACCTCAGAGATCATCTCCTCCAAGCTCCACACTAGGCTCAGGGACACCTCTTCACTAGGCTCAGCTGCTCAAGGCCTTACCCAACCTGGCCTTCAACACCCCCAGGGAGGAGGCAGCCACAGCCTCCCTGGGCAGCCTGTGCCAGACTCTCACTATCCTCCTACTGAAGAACTTCTTCCTCAGCTCCAGTCTGACCCTGCTCTGCCTCAGCTTCAAACCATTCCCCCTTGGCCTGGCTCTAGACACCCTTAGCAAAAGTCCCTCTGCAGCCTTCCTGCAGGATCCCTTCAGCTATTGGGAGGCAGCTCTGAGGTGCCCCTGGAGCCTTCTCTTCTCCAGGCTGAACCCCCCCAGCTCCCTCAGCCTGTCCTCAGAGCAGAGCTGCTCCAGTCCTTGGATCATCTTAGTGGCCTCCTCTGGACTTGCTCCTGAACACTTTCTCCTAAAGAGTGCTCCTAGATGTTACACTCAACAAGCTTTGAGACTGATTGCCATGGTTTGGGGCACAAGGGAAGTTTCTTTAGGTCATTTTTCATTTGAGCAAGGCTAACCAGTATCGCTAAGGTTGGAAGAGACCTCAAAGACCATCAAGTCCAACCTGTCACCACAGACCCCATGACTAGACCATGGCACCAAGTGCCACGTCCAATCCCCTCTTGAACACCTCCAGGGACGGTGACTCCACCTCCCTGGGCAGCACATTCCAATGGCTAACGACTCTCTCGGTGAAGAACTTTCTCCTCACCTCCAGCCTAAACTTCCCCTGGTGCAGCTTGAGACTGTGTCCTCTTCTTCTGGTGCTGGTTGCTAGAGAGAAGAGACCAACCCCTTCCTGACTACAACCACCCTTCAGGTAGTTGTAGAGAGCAATGAGGTTGCCCCTGAGCCTCCTCTTCTCCAGGCTAAACAACCCCAGCTCCCTCAGCCTCTCCTCCCAGGGCTGTGCTCAAGGCCTCTCCCCAGCCTTCTTGTCCTTCTCTGGACACATTCAAGTGTCTCGATGTCCTTCTTAAACTGAGGGGCCCAGAACTGGACACAGGACTCAAGGTGTGGCCTAACCAGTGCAGAGTACAGGGGCACAATGACCTCCCTGCTCCTGCTGGCCACACTATTCCTAATGCAGGCCAGGATGCAACCTGTTCCAGTGCCTCACTCTTCACCCTCACAGTGAAGAATTTCTTCCTAATGTTATACCTGAATCTATCCTCATTTTGAAACCATTATCATTGAGTATCACAATGTGTGGTGCTTGCCCAGCCTGAATGAAACTGCTTACTGGAGGAGATCTCAATGGGAGTCAACTGGTTTGGCCCTTACAGGTGTGACAGATGGAGAAGCTACCCTGGGTTGATGCAGCCACTCCTGTACCATACAAGTGGAATGGGTTGGTTATCATCTACAACTTCTTCTCCGTTAATCACTGAATGTTAGGGGTTGGAAAGGACCTCTGGAGATCATTGAGTCCAGCCCCTTGGCAAAGCAGAGTCATCTAGGGCAGGTCACACAGGAACACATCCAGATGGGGCTTGAAAGTCTCCAGAGAAGGAGGCTCAGAAAAGTGTTTGGGTTGGAAGGGAGATTAAAGATCACTCACAAGGTGAACCTTGCCCTGGTAGGGGCCTTGGACTTAATGATCTCCAAAGGTCTCTTCCAACCCCTACCATTCTGTGATTCTGTGACTGAAGTGAAGCAGTGTCCCCAGCATAAGAAGGATGTGAAACTGTTGGAGTGAGTCCAGAGGAGGGCCACAAGGATGATCCAAGGGCTGGAGCACCTCTGCTATGAGGATAGCTGGGCTTCAGCTTGAGAAAAGAAGACGCCAGGGGGACCTCAGAGCTGCATTCCAATAGCTGAAGGGATCCTGCAGGAACGCTGCAGAGGGACTTTTGCTAAGGGTTTCTAGAGCCAGGCCAAGGGGGAATGGTTTGAAGCTGAGGCAGAGCAGGGTCAGACTGGAGCTGAGGAAGAAGTTCTTCAGCAGGAGAGTGATGAGAGTCTGGCACAGGCTGCGCAGGGAGGCTGTGGCTGCCTCCTCCCTGGGGGTGTTGAAGGCCAGTCTGGATGAGGCTTTGAGCAGCTGAGTCTAGTAGAGAGGTGTCCCTGGGCATGGTGTGGAGCTTGGAGGAGCTGATCTCTGAGGTGCCTTCCAACCTAAGGCAGCCTATGCCATGGATTTCATATTTATTTTCTAATTACTCTGTGATCAAGCTGTGGAATTGGAAAAAAAGTAAGACCAAGAATCCTTCAAGAGCCTGAAATGTGGCCAAAGTTTAGGCTCTCCTGGAACTGTGGAGTCTCCTTCTCTGGAGACTTTTAAGACCCATCTGGATGTGTTCCTGTGTGACCTGCACTGGATTCTATGGTCCTGCTCTAGCAGGGGGGTTGGACTCAAAGATCTCCACCTTGTCCAAATTTCCAGGTTGTCCTAGCCAAGCCTCACCTTGCCCCACCATTCACACCACAGTGGAGTAGAGTTATCACCTTCCAACGGCTTTGTCCTTGGGGGAGCACAAGGGAAAAGGTCCAGGAGCTGTGTATGAAGAGCCACAAAAATGCTGAAGGCAGTGGAACATCTTCCTTGTGAGGAAAGCCTGAGGGAGCTGAGGGCTCTGTCGCTTGGAGCAGAGGAGCCTGAGAGGTGACCTCCTTGATGTTGCTAAAGATGTGCAGGGTGAGTGCCAAGAGGCTGGAGCCAGGCTCTGCTGGGTGATGCCCAGTGACAGCACAAGAGGCAATGGTATAAGTTGAGGCATAGGAAGTTCCATGGAAACAGGAGGAAAAAATTGTTTTCCCTGTGAGGGTGACAGAAGACTGGAACAGGCTGCCCAGGGGGGTTGTGGAGTCTGCCTCTGTGGAGATGTTCAAGACCTCCTGGATGTGTTCCTGTGTGATCTGCCCTAGGTGCTCCGGCTGTGGCAGGGGGGTTGGACTGGATGATCTTTGGAGGTCCCTTCCAGCCCCTAACATTCTGTGATCCTGTGAATACATGTCCTGGGATCTGAACTCTGGCTCTGACCCCCCTCTGCCAGCCGCCCTCACGGCACCGTTGATGATCATTTCAAACATTCCTCAGCAGAAGCCCAGCCTGGCTCCGAAGGTTACCGCATCCCTATCTCCCTCCTCACGTCCCCTCCCCTTCTTTCTCTCGGTTTGTTTTCCACATGAGTGGGAAACAATCGCTTCTTCCACACGGAGCCCTTCTCCCATTCCTGGGAAAATAGCAGGGAATGAGGACCATTTGCATAATCGTCTTTAGGGCTATTGTGGGCGGGCTTTGGATGCCAGCACGGAGCTGCAGACTGGCCACCTGTCCAGAACAAATGAACTTAGCTTTTGTCTAACCTTATCTGCTTTGCCACACTCGTGACTTAGTTGTTTATTTATTTATTTATTTAACGTGATCACATGAATAACTTGATTCAAATATGATAAACCCCCTCCCCCCTATTCAATAAATCTTCCCCGTGGGTTTAAATCTCTCCCCCACCCTTCATTTTTTTTTTGGGGGGGGGAAGAGACTTTCCTCTCTCTGTTAGCCCAACTATATTTCCATGCTGCCTGTGACATCGTTTTTGTAACTGCCTTTGTGAAATTATCCTCATGAATATTAATCGGGGGGGGGGGGTGGGGTGGGATGAAGAAAAAACTCGACCAAACCGTAAAAAAAAGAACCCCACCAACAAAACCCACCCCAAACCTCGGAACGATTTGCATTTATCCTGGGATCAATGATGTCTTAACGTCTTGCTGATGTTTTTCCAATGGTCCCTGTGGAAAACAATTCCTTAAACATTCAACTTCTGAACAAGAGGAAGGCTAAGGAAGGGTGCTGGGGGCACTGCCCTGGCCACTGCTTCAGCACAGGAGTTGCATCTCCTCGCTCTACACCACTGCATCACAGTATCACAGAATGGGAGGGGTTGGAAGGGAACTCCAGAGATCATCCAGTACAACCCCCCTGCCAGAGCAGGGTCACCTAGGACAGGTCACACAGGAACACATCCAAGTGGGTCTTGAGTATCTCCAGGGAGGCAGACGCCTCTAGGGATCACAGAATCACAGAATGGGAGGGGTTGGAAAGGAACTCCAGAGATCATCCAGTCCAACCCCCCTGCCAGAGCAGGATCATCTAGGGCAGATCACACAGGAACACTTCCAGGCAGGAATGTTGTTCTTTGAGCTCTTTACCCCTGTGAGTAAAGACTCAGTAGTAAACTAATTTTAATTTCCATCTGAAGGGGGAAAAAAACCTAAAATCCCTTCATTAGGGTAGGTTGGGAGCTTTTCCCAGCCAAGCTGTAGGAAGGACACGTTCATAGAATCATCATAGAATGGGTTGGGTTGGAAGGGATCTTGAAGATCATCTAGTTCCAGTCCCCCTGCCATGGGCAGGGACACCTTGCACTAGCCCAGGATGCTCAAAGCCTCATCCAAGCTGGCCTTGAACATCTCCAGGGAGGAGGCAGCCACAACCTCCCTGGGCAACCTGTTCCAGTGTCTCCCCACCCTCACTGTATAGAATTTCTTTACAGATTCCATTGGGCTGGAAGGGACATTCAAAGGTCATCTTGTCCAATCCTCCTGCACTCAGCAGGGACATCTCCAACTAGATCAAGTTGTGCAGGGCCACGTGAGTCTGATCTTGAATGTCTCCAGGGATAGGGCCTCAACCCCATCTTGGGGCAACCTGTTCCAGTATTTCACTACCCTCCTTGTGAAGAACTTCGTCCTAATGTCCAACCTAAACCTGCCCTGCTCCAGTTTCAAACCATTGCCCCATATCCTATCATCCCAGGCCCTTCTAAACAGTCCCTTCCCAGCCTTCCTCTAGCGCACTTCAGGTACTGGCAGGCTGCTATTAGGTCTCCCTGGAGCCTTCTCTTCTCCAGGCTGAGCAGCCCCAACTCTCCCAGCCTGTCCTCGTAGCAGAGGTGCTCTAGCCCCCTGACCATAATTTGTGGCTGTCCTCTAGACCCACTCCAGACCTGCTTCTTCCTAATCTCTGGTCTCAATCTCCCCTCTTGCAGCTTCAGTTCACTCCTTCTCATCCTATCACTGCAAGCCCTTATAAAAAGTCCCTCCCCAGCTTTTTTGCAGGGCCCCTTCAGGCCCTGGAGCCAGGTTTTATTGCGCACCAACCTTTGCTCATCCTGGCACACTTCGACTGAGTTTCGATTGCTGTCTTTGGAGGAAGCAGACCAAGCCCGCCCTTAGTATTTTTATTCTGGCCATAAATGACCCCAGAGAGAACGTTTCCAGATTCCCCTTTTGTACTTTTCTTCCTTCTGTCATTGGCTGCTGGGTTCTTTTGCTCATAGTGAAAAAGAAGTGGCCAAAGTGTTTGACCAAGAATTGGTTAGTTAAGCATAAAGCCAGGAGTGTTATCTTTTCTTCCCTTGCCTGTTTCTGCTTTCCAGTGGCAGGTAAAGATAAGAGATGGAAGAGATGGCTTGAGCTAACAGAAGGTTATTATTTTGACTCCCCTTTTGAGCCCTTTTCCAACACTCTGCACTATCTGAGGGTGGTGAGACACTGGAACAGGTTGCCCAGGGAGATTGTGGATATTCCCTCCTTGAAGGGGTTCAAGGCCAGGTTGGATGAGGCCTTGAGCAACCCAGGCTGGTAGGAGGTGTCCCTGTCCTTGCCTGACCTGCAGGACGGTTGGAACTGGATGATCTTTAAAGTCCCTTCCAACCCAAACCATTCTATGATGATCTGTGCCATTTCTGATGTCAATTTGGTTGCAGTGGATAAGAGGCAGAGAATTTCTATCAGTCATCAGCTGCTTCTGCATTTCCATGCTTGAGATCAGACGTCCACCACCTTCAGTTTACTACCAGTTTTGGTTCTCTCTCATTCCTCACATGTCTGCCACTGTCTGAGCTTCTTCAGCTCTTGTGTTTCCTTTAGTTATCAATCACTTGATAATGCTTCTGGTGAACATTACAGGTTACTCATTACATCTGAGTTACTGATTGGTAGTATCAGCTGTGCAGGTATTTGAGTTGCTGTGGACTTTGGTATCAAAGCTGCGAGGAAGGAGCGAGAGTGGCTCTGAAGCTAGAGAAGAGAAGATTTAGATTGGATTTTAGGAACAAGTTCTGCACTATGAGGGTGGTGGAACACTGGAACAGGTTGCCCAGGGAGGTAGTTGAGGCCTTATCCCTAGACATATTCAAGGTGAGGCTCAAGAAGACTCTGAGCAACCTGATCTAGTGGAGGATATTCAAGGTCAGACTTCACAAGGCTCTGGGCAGCCTGTTCTAGTTTCAGATGTTCATGCTGACTGCAGAGGATGTTGGACCTCATGAGCTTTGGAGGTTCCTTCCAACCTAGAGCGTTCTGTGATTTGTCCTTCAGGTAGCTGTTCGTCAGTAGGGCTGGTTGAAGAAAGTCAGATGTCTGTGTCAGGTTCTTGTTTGTTTTCCTGAGTGAAAGCTCCCAACATCAATCCACTGCATTTTGCTGTCAGGAAGAACAATTTAATTACAGTGGAAAATGGTAGGCAGGTGGCAAGGTTTAGGGCTGGCCAGCAGGTCAGTGATAAGCTATCAACTCTCTGCCTTCCCAAAGGGAAAGAGAAGAGGAATAAGGAAGAGATGCTGATGGGTTGGGAAACTAATCCAGTTTTGGTGGCAATAATAACAATAAAATGAAATATATTAAAACCAATGCAAAACCCTCCTGCCATGGGCAGGGACACCTCACACCACAGCAGGTTGCGCACAGCCACATCCAGCCTGGCCTTCAAACCTCCAGGGATGAGGCTTCCAGCACCTCCCTGGGCAACCTGTGCCAGTGCCTCACCACCCTCATGGAGAAGGACTTCTTCCTAATGTCTTATCTTAATCTCCCCTCCTCTAGCTTGGATCCATTCAACCTAACCCTGTCACTCCCTGACACCCAAAAAAGTTCCTCCTCAGCTTTCTTGTAGGCCCCTTGAGATACTGTAAGGCCACAAGAAGGTCTCCTCAGAGCCTTCTCGACTCCACACTGAAAAGCCCCATCTGGATCCTGAAGAGGACATCCAGGGGCTGGAATCCATTGTTGGTCAGTTTAGGGTCATCTGTCCTCTCCACTCCTCCACAGATGCCACCTCTGACTTTTTGCACCCCAGCACAGCATACAGCATTTAGTAGTGCCCTTGGTTTGCACAGGGGCAAGTCTGAGCCAGAGCCTTTCTGCAGCCCAACCCCTGGTAGTAACTTTCCCTATTAGCTTCTCACAGCTAGGAGTAGCTCTTGGCTGGGCAAACCTGCCCTCAACTTCAGAAAATGCCCTCACTGAGCAGAGCCTGAGCTGAGAAGCCAAATCCCTGAGCAGAATCTGTACTGTTCTGACTCAAACCAGGACAGCAGGGGAAGAATAAACACTGAACACCTGTAAATGAAGAAGAGGTTTCAAGCCAAGACTTAGTGCTTCAGCAGTCAACATTTGAATTTAGATTCTGATTTTGTGAGTGGGGATGATTTATTTATGTCTTTTATTGTTGCTTGCTATTCCCCAGTGAAAAAAAAAATGAGGAGTTTGGTTTGATTTGAATATTCCCCAGTTAGAAAATGAGGAGTTTGGTTTGATTTGGGTATTCCCCAGTTGGAAAATGAGGAGTTTGGTTTGATTTGAATATTGCCCAGTTAGAAAATGAGGAGTTTGGTTTGATTTGAGTATTGCCCAGTTAGAAAATGAGGAGTTTGGTTTGATTTGGATATTCCCCAGTTAGAAAATGAGGAGTTTGGTTTGATTTGAGTATTGCCCAGTTAGAAAATGAGGAGTTTGGTTTGATTTGAGTATTCCCCAGTTAGAAAATGAGGAGTTTGGTTTGATTTGAGTATTGCCCAGTTAGAAAATGAGGAGTTTGGTTTGATTTGAATATTCCCCAGTTAGAAAATGAGGAGTTTGGTTTGATTTGAGTATTCCCCAGCTAGAAAATGAGGAGTTTGGTTTGATTTGAGTATTCCCCAGTTAGAAAATGAGGAGTTTGGTTTGATTTGAGTATTCCCCTGTTAGAAAAGGAGGAGTTTGGTTTGATTTGAGTATTGCCCAGTTAGAAAATGAGGAGTTTGGTTTGATTTGAGTATTCCCCAGTTAGAAAATGAGGAGTTTGGTTTGATTTGAGTATTGCCCAGTTAGAAAATGAGGAGTTTGGTTTGATTTGGATATTCCCCAGTTAGAAAATGAGGAGTTGGTTTGATTTGAGTATTCCCCAGTTAGAAAATGAGGAGTTTGGTTTGATTTGAGTATTGCCCAGTTAGAAAATGAGGAGTTTGGTTTGATTTGGATATTCCCCAGTTAGAAAATGAGGAGTTTGGTTCGATTTGAGTATTCCCCAGTTAGAAAATGAGGAGTTTGGTTTGATTTGAGTATTGCCCAGTTAGAAAATGAGGAGTTTGGTTTGATTTGGATATTCCCCAGTTAGAAAATGAGGAGTTTGGTTTGATTTGAGTATTCCCCAGTTAGAAAATGAGGAGTTTGGTTCGATTTGAGTATTCCCCAGTTAGAAAATGAGGAGTTTGGTTTGATTTGAGTATTCCCCAGTTAGAAAATGAGGAGTTTGGTTTGATTTGAGTATTGCCCAGTTAGAAAATGAGGAGTTTGGTTTGATTTGGATATTCCCCAGTTAGAAAATGAGGAGTTTGGTTTGATTTGAGTATTCCCCAGTTAGAAAATGAGGAGTTTGGTTTGATTTGAGTATTCCCCAGTTAGAAATGAGGAGTTTGGTTTGATTTGAGTATTCCCCAGTTAGAAAATGAGGAGTTTGGTTTGATTTGAGTATTCCCCAGTTAGAAAATGAGGAGTTTGGTTTGATTTGAATGTTCCCCAGTTAGAAAATGAGGAGTTTGGTGTGATTTGAGTATTCCCCAGTTAGAAAATGAGGAGTTTGGTTTGATTTGAGTATTCCCCAGTTAGAAAATGAGGAGTTTGGTTTGATTTGAGTATTGCCCAGTTAGAAAATGAGGAGTTTGGTTTGATTTGAGTATTCCCCAGTTAGAAAAGGAGGAGTTTGGTTTGATTTGAGTATTGCCCAGTTAGAAAATGAGGAGTTTGGTTTGATTTGAGTATTCCTCAGTTAGAAAATGAGGAGTTTGGTTTGATTTGAGTATTGCCAGTTAGAAAATGAGGAGCTTGGTTTGATTTTGCAGATTCCCCAGTTAAATAGTGAGGAGTTTGGTTTGATTTGAAGATTCCCTAGTTTAAAAAAGGAGCAGTTTGGTTGGGTTAGCAAACCCTGCTAGACTTTGCAAGCCCTGAATCATCAAATCCACCTTTGCTCTGCCTGGCATTCCTTGTTTCCACCCCACCAAAGTAGTGAAATGGAACATCAGTTCATGGTGATGAATTGGACAGACTTTAGTTTACCTCACTCTTGGTTTGTGGTTTGGGGTTTTTTTTCCCTTCAGTGCCTATTTCTTGTACAATAACTGGAAATTGAGTTCCCTTTTTGTGCCCTCATCCTCTAACTGCAGACCTGACAGTTCCCTGAGCCTTGCTTTAAGTTCCTGATTGCCCACAGTGTTTATAGGAGCAATTTCCCCCCACCCCACCCCCCACCCCTTCCTGCACATGACTTAATTTTGGTGGGCTTAAAAATCTTGGGACTGCTCAGTGGAATCCAGTTCCTTTCTCCATTACTTATTGATGAGGTCTCCTAGGTTTTCCAGTTGTCAGCTTGCTGCTGGAGCTTCAAGATTTAGGATGTTAGGTGGCTATGGGAATCTCATTCTTTGTTTTCTGATTAGGAGCCTGACCTCTGGTACCTCATTTGAACATTAGAGGGGACTCTGGTGAATAATGGGGCTGTGGTGAAAGTGCATCCAGCTGGAATTACATCTTGGGATGTGGGGGTGGGGAGTGGAATCTTTGGATGCCATCATGAAGCAATTAGACAAGCTACTTAATAATTTATAGCTTGCTGTCTTAAGGGTTGTAAAGGGGTTTGGAGTGAAGAAGGTTTTGTTTAACCTTTCAGGGCTTTCTCTGAAGGCTATATTTAGGTTGGAAAGGATTTGCCTTTGAAGAAGAGTGGAGGACACAGAGCCAGATGACTTTGGCATCTATTAATTAATGCTTTGTGCTGCTACCTAAGTGTAACACTTTGCTCAGGTCTCTCTTGTGAGCGCAGCAAATCCTTTGTCAGGCAGAGAATGAACAAGAGCATTTTATTTATGATTATGTTGTTGTTGTTGTTGCAAATCCCTCTGTTCAATTCCTTGCAGTTGAATTTGCTTCTCACTTGAGGACTTTTCATGTTTTCTAACCAATATTACATCAAACTGGGGGGAGGGGGGAAAGAAAGAAAAAACTAGAATGTAATCCTGAATCACAGAAGGCTTTAGGTTGAAAGAAACCTTTAAAAATCATCCAGTCCAAACCCCCTGCAGTCAGAAGGAACATCTGCAACTAGAGCAGGTTGCTTGGAGCCCTGACCAAGCTGACCTCAAATGTTTCCAGGAATGGGGCATCTCCCACCTCTCTGGGCAGCCTGGGGCAGATTTTAGCAACCTCAGAGTAAAAACATTCTTTCTTCTCTTTAGTCTAAGTCTCCTCTATTTTAGGTCCAAACTGTCACCTCTTGTCCTGTCATAGCAGGCCCTGCTAAAAAGTCTGTCCCCAGCTTTCTTCCCTGCCCCTTGAATCATACAATCATAGAATGGTCTGGGTTGGAAGGGACCTCCAAAGGTCATTCAGTCCAGCCCCCTCTGCAGCCAGCAGGGACATCCCCATCTAGATCAGGTTGCCCAGGGCCTCATCAAACCTCACCTTGAATACCTGCAGGGAAGGGGCCTCAACCATGTCCCTGGGCAACCTATTCCAGTGTTCCACCACCCTCATGGTGAAGAGCTTCTTCCTAACATCCAATCTAATTCTGCTCTGCTCTAGTTTGAAGCCATTGCCTCTCGTCCTGTCCCTGCAGGCCTTTGCAAACAGTCTCTCTCCATCCTTCTTGTAACCTCCTTCAGGTACTGGAAGGCTGCAATTAGGTCTCCTTGGAGCCTCCTCTTCTTCAGGCTGAACAGCCCCAACTCTCTCAGCCTGTCCTCCTAGCAGAGGTGTTCCAACCCCCTGATCATGAATTTCTGAATGCCACCAGAAGGGGAGAAAAGTGTTTCATAGACTCACAGAATGGTAGGGGTTGGAAGGGACTTCTGGAGATCATCAAGTCCAACCCCCTACCAAGACAGGTTCACCTGGAGAAGGTCACACAGGAACACATCCAGGTGGGTTTGGAATGTCTCCAGAGGTGGAAACTCCATCAGTGTACTTGGTGTTTATAGGAGAGGTGGTTCTCAGGTAGCTCATGCACACCTTATAGCTAAACAGAATCATAGAACCATAGAATGGTTTGGGTTGGAAGAGACCTTAAAGATCATCCAGTTCCAGTCCCCCTGCCATGGGCAGGGACACCTTCCACTAGAGCAGGTTGCTCAAGAGGTTTCAGTTAGGGTTGGAAGGGACCACAAGGATCATCTAGTTCCAACCCCCCTGCCATGGGCAGGGACACTCTACACTAGATCAGGCTGGCCAGAGCCTCATCCAGCCTGGGCTTAAACACCTCCAGGGACGAGGCCTCAACCACCTCCCTGGACAACCCATTCCAGGGCCTCACCACCCTCACGGTGAAGAACTTCCTCCTCACATCTAGCCTGAATCTCCCCACCTCCAGCTTCATCCCATTCCCCCTAGTCCTATCACTCCCTGATAGCCTGAAAAGTCCCTCCCCAGCCTTCTTGTAGGCCCCCTTCAGGCACCTGGTTCCAGGACTTGACAACTCTTGCAATGAAGGAATTGTTCTTCATGTCCTACCTAAACCTTACCTGGGGCAACTTGAGGCCATTTCCTCTTGTCCTATCATATCCTGCTTGGGAGAAGACTGTCACCATCCAGTCCAGAGCTCCATCTACAAAGTCCTCTCTGCAAACACTGTCTCCATTTTCATAAGCAAGGGAGCTTTGCTGTCAGCTTTTTCAACTTCTATAAATGGAGGGAGGGGATTCTGCCCCTCTGCTGTGCTCTGCTGAGACCTCCCCCCTTGCAGCTCTGGGGCAGCTCTGGAGTCCTTAGCACAGCACAGACAGGGACCTATTGAGGCAGGGTCAGAAGAGGCCACAGTAATGATGGAAGGGCTGGAAGCCCTTTGCTGTGGCCAGGCTGGGAGAGTTGGGGTTCTCCAGCCTGGAGTAAGCTCCAGGGAGACATTCTGGTGGACTTTTGGTGCTTAAAAGGGCCCCTAAAAAATCTGGGGACAGACATTTTGAGCAGGGCCTGTTGTGACAGGACAAAGGGTGATGGTTTGAAACTGAAAGAGAGACATTCAGACTGGGAGCTGGGGGTGTTCAGCTTGGAGAAGAGAAGGCTTCAGGTGCGCCTCCGAGCTGCATTGCAGTAGCTCCAGGAAGGCTGCAGAGGGACTTTTGCTAAGGGTGTCTAGAGCCAGGCCCAGGGGGAATGGTTTAAAGCTGAGGCAGAGCAGGGTCAGACTGGAGCTGAGGAAGAAGTTCTTCAGTGTGAGGGTGGTGAGAGTCTGGCACAGGCTGCCCAGGGAGGCTGTGGCTGCCTCCTGCCTGGGGGTGTTCAAGGCCAGGCTGGATGAGGCCTTGAGCAGCTGAGTCTAGCTGAGAGATGTCCCTGGGCCTGGTGTGGAGCTTGGAGGAGATGAGCTCTGAGGTCCCTTCCAACCTGAGCCAGCCTAGGATTCTGGCTGCCTTTCCCCACTTTGTCTTCTCTGCAGAGATTTGCTCCATTGTTTTTTATTTTATTTTTTCCCCTCTCTGGTCCTTGTTCTGTTCTGTTCTTTCTGAAATGAGCAGGAAGGATATTTTCTTTTTCAATGTGAATGAAATCAAACTGAGTTGGACTTGAATGCTCTTGGCAGCTCCTGTAAGAGCTGGCTTGCCTCATAACTTCAGGGGGAAAATACTTTGTAACAGCCTTTTTTTTTTCCCTCTCCTCAGTGAGTACTTTGGCCTCTGTATCCTAGGCTGTGTGGAAGGGGTTTTGCCCCAGATGTTTGAGCATGAACACAACCTTTCCCATCTCTGCAGTAGCTGCAGCTGCTGCTCCTCTCTGCTGCTGAAGAGAGAGATCTCTGGGATTTCGACTTAGACCATCACAGAATGCTTTGGGTTGGAAGGGACCTTTCAAGGTCACCTAGTCACAGAATCACAGAATGTTACAGGCTGGAAGTGACCTTGAAAGATCATCCAGTCCATCCTCCCTGCCAGAGCAGGGTCCCCTAGAGCAGATCACACAGGAATGCATCCGGGAGGGGCTGAGTATCTCGAGAGAGGGAGCTTCTACAGCCCCCCTGGGCAGCGTCCCCTGCAGTCAGCAGGGACATCTTCATCTACAGCAGGTTGCTCAGAGTCCCAAATGACCTGACCTGGAATGGATTCATGAATGAGGCATCTCCCACCTCTCTGGGCAACCTGGGTGAGGGTCTTACCATCCTCACTGTCAAGCATTTCATAGATTCACAGAATAGTTTGGGTTGGAAGGGACCTTAAAGATCATCCAGTTCCACCCCCTTGCCATGGGCAGGAACACTTTCCACCAGCCCAGGCTGCTCAAGGCCTCATCCAACCTGGCCTTGAACACCTCCAGAGAGGGGTCATACACAACCTCCTTGGGCAACCTGTTCCAGTGTCTCATCAACCCTCACTGTGAATTGGAACTTGAGCACCGTGTTGGCACCTGGCATTTCATGCCCCATGGTGTGGAGCTTGTGCTGTAGCAATCTGTTGGCTCAGGTTAGAAGCGGAGCAGTAGACCATGGGTTAAAGATTCTTGAGAATGTCATTTTCCATCTCAACTCAGCTGAAAGGTCAAAGAAACTTCTGGTGGTGTCCAAAAAGAGAAATTGAGCTGTCTGAAGTCATCTCTGTTGTGTTGCTTTGACTGATACCTAACAAAGGCTGAAGTTGGAATTGTTGAGGTTGGGAAAGACCTCTAAGATCAGAGTCCAACCATCAACCCAGCACCACCATGCCCACTAATCCATGCCTACATGTGTCATGGCTACATGATTTTTGAACACCTCCAGGGATGGGGACTCCACCACCTCCCTGGGCAGCCTGTTCCAACCCCTGACCACTCTTGCAGCAAAGAAACTTTTTCTAATCTCCAGCCTAAATCTCGCCTGCTGCAACTTGAGGCCATTTCCTCTCATCATGTCACTTGAGAGCCCAGCCCCCATCTGGCTCCAACCTCCTCTCAGGAGTTGTAGAGAGCAATGAGGTCTCCCCTCAGCCTCCTTTTCTCCAGGCTCAGCCAACCACAGGTCCCTCAGCTGCTCCTCACCAGCACTGTTCTCCATTATTTATTGTTTAATAATTAACATTAATATTCTCTCCTTATTGGAATATGCTTCTCTAACAAGAACATGCTCCCAGATCCTAATGAGGTCTGGCATGAAGGACACTTAGAGACAGTCCAAGTTTCTTGGAGAGGACTGCACTGGTTGGCCAAGCTGATGGTCACAGATTGAGGCAGCTGTGGTGGAATGTGGTGGGATGTGGATAGCAGTGGCACTAGGAGTGCAGGGAGGTAGCATTAGGTGCAAAGTTGTCCATGTCTGGGATACCTGAGGAGAAGATGGTTGGCATCAGCTGGTATTGGGCTGCTCCTTCTCCTTCTCCTTCTCCTTCTCCTTCTCCTTCTCCTTCTCCTTCTCCTTCTCCTTCTCCTTCTCCTTCTCCTTCTCCTTCTCCTTCTCCTTCTCCTTCTCCTTTCTCCTTCTCCTTCTCCTTCTCCTCCTTCTCCTTCTCCTTCTCCTTCTCCTCCTTCTCTCCTCCTCCTCCTTGTTGCCCTTCTCTGGACATGTTCAAGTGTCTCGATGTCCTTCCTAAACTGAGGGGCAACTGAGGGGCAACTGAGTTCCCACAGAATAGCAAATGCCAACCTGCTGGCTTGGAAGACGCAGTGAATAACACCAAGCAGCTCCACAAATGGCTGCTAACGGCACTGCAGAGGAGCAGCCAGCTTCAGAAAGGAGGTTTTTAACCAGATGGAAGACACTAGCTAGAGGATGGATTCCATCCAAAGGAGTGATGGTTTGCAGGTTGTTTCTAGTGCAATAAAATACAGGAGCTCACAGGAAAGGCTTAGTAGAGGTGAACGCTGCAGCACTGCCTGGTAGGGAGGGGCTGAGAGCCCTGGGGGCTTTCAGTCTGGAGAAGAGAAGACTGAGAGGGGATTTAATAAATGTTTATAAATATCTGAGGGCTGGGGGTCAGGAGGGAGGGGACAGGCTCTGCTCAGTTGTGCCCTGGGGTAGGACAAGGGGCAGTGGATGTAAACTACACCACAGAACAACTTCTTCACTGTAAGGGTCACAGAAAACTGGAACAAGGCTCCCCAGGAAGGTTGTGGACTCTCTTTCTCTGGAGACTTTCAAGCCCCATCTGGATGCATTCCTGTGTGACTTGAGCTGGATTCTATGGTCCTGCTCTGGCAGGGGGGTTGGACTCAAAAGATCTGCAGAGGTCCCTTCCAACCCCTAACATCCTGTGATCTTGTGAACCTTCAGAGTCAGCAACTCTCAGCTGGAATAGCCTGGAAGGAACAAGCTGCCAGAATTTTGCTGCTGTTCTTCACCTTCTGGATTCAATACAATGCTGATGCCTGGAGGTGTTCAAGGTCAAGTTGGATGAGGCCTTGAGCAACCTCAAGGTGGGAGGTGTCCCTGCCCATGGCATGGGGCTTGGGACTGGATGATCTTTAAGGTCTCTTCCAACTCAAACCGTTCTATGACTCCGTGAACCTATAGCCACCACATTCCAGGCCAGTGTTTCCACTTGTTAAGGCTTTTTTAAAATAGTAAATATTCTCAATATTAATTTAAAAATATTAATTAATTCTCATCAATAGCACAGAAAGCCCTCAACCAGATTTATGATCTCCTTATACGTAGGAACTGGCTGGAGGGCTGAGCCCAGAGAGTGGTGGTGAATGGTACCACATCTAACTGGCAGCCAGGCACTAGTGGTGTGCCCCAGAGATCAGTGCTGGGCCCAATCCTGTTCAATATCTTTATTGATGATCTGGATGAGGGCATTGAGTCCATCATCAGTAAATTTGCAGATGACACCAAGCTGGGGCAGGAGTTGATCTGCTGGAGGGCAGAGAGGCTTTGCAGAGGGACCTCGACAGGCTGGACAGATGGGCAGAGTCCAAGGGCAGGAGATTGAACACAGCCAAGTGCCGGGTTCTGCACATTGGCCACAGCAACCCCAGGCAGTGCTACAGGCTGGGGTCAGAGTGGCTGGAGAGCAGCCAGGCAGAGAGGGACCTGGGGGTGCTGGTTGATGGTAGGCTGACATGAGCCTGCAGTGTGCCCAGGCAGCCAAGAGGGCCAATGGCATCCTGGCCTGCATCAGGAAGAGTGTGGCCAGCAGGAGCAGGGAGGTCATTCTGCCCCTGTACACAGCACTGGTTAGGCCACACCTTGAGTGCTGTGTCCAGTTCTGGGCCCCTCAGTTTAGGAAGGATGTTGACTTGCTGGAAGGTGTCCAGAGAAGGGCAAGGAAGTTGGTGAGGGGTTTGGAACACAAGCCCTGTGAGGAGAGACTGAGGGAGCTGGGGTTGCTTAGCCTGGAGAAGAGGAGGCTCAGGGGAGACCTTCTTGCTCTCTACAACTCCCTGAAGGGAGGTTGTAGCCAGGTGGGGGTTGGTCTCTTCTCCCAGGCAACCAGCACCAGAACAAGAGGACACAGTCTCAAGCTGTGCCAGGGGAGGTTTAGGCTGGAGGTTAGGAGGAAGTTTTACACAGAGAGAGTGATTGCCCATTGGAATGGGCTGCCTGGGGAGGTGGTGGAGTCACCATCACTGGAAGTGTTCAGAAGGAGACTTGATGGGGTGCTTGGTGCCATGGTTTAGTTGATTAGGTGGTGTTGGATGATAGGTTGGACACAATGATCTTGAAGGTCTCTTCCAACCTGGTTTATTCTAAATTCTAATTCTAGTCTCAATAAAAAGTCACACAAATGTCATTTTAAAAGTCATAAGCTCACAGATTGCATTGGGTTGAAACCTCTATGACCCTAACCTGTGTTAACCTTTTTGCAACCTGCTTTAAATGACTTGAGGCAGAATCTGGTTGCAGTGATGGTGCTAGAAGCACTCAGGTGGAACTATCCACTGGTGCAGATTGAGGCTGTCAGAGCTCTTTCACTCTAAGGATGATCAGTATTTGTCTCTCACATTCTTCCTGAGGCAGGTGAGCTGGGCTGGGTCAGGTTTTAATCCCTTGTTCACAGATCCCTAGATTGCACTGGGTTGGAAGGGACCCTCAGAGGTCATCTTGTCTGACCCCCCTGCAGTTAGCAGGCTGCCCAGGGCCACACTGAGTCTGATCTTGAATGTCTCCAGGGATAGGACGTCAACCACCTCCCTGTGCAACCTGTTCCAGTATCTCACCAACTTTCATTGTGAAGATATTCTCCTGCTGTCCAACCTAAATCTGCCCTGCTCCAGTTCCAAAACCACTGCCCGTTGTCCTATCACCCCCAAGCTCTTCTGAACAGTCCCTCCCCAGCCTTCCTGTAGGTCCCCTTCAGATACTGAAATATAGCTCAGGTCTCCCTGGAGCCTTCTTTTCTCCATGCTGAACACCACCAGCTCCCTCCACCTGTCCTCATAGCAGAGGTTCTCCTGCCCTCTGATCATCTTCGTGGCTCTCCTCTGGACCTGCTTCATCAGGTCCCTGTCCTTCTTGTGTTGAGGGCTCCAGAGCTGGACACAGCCCTGCAGGTGAGGTCTCCCCAGAGCAGAGCAGAGGGGCAGGATGCCCTCTCTCCATCTCTGGCCACACCGCTTTGGATGCAGCCTAGGCTGCCCTTGGCCTTCTGTGCTGCCAGTGCCCATTGCTGGCTCCTGTCCAGCTTCTCCCCCACCAGCACCCCCAAGGCCTTCTCTGCAGGACTGCTCTCAATCTCATCATCCCCCAGCCTGTATTGATATCAAGATTTGCCCTCAGACTCTCGTTTCACCACATCACAATTCAGCTGCCTGTGTTTTCTAACCTTGTAAATGGAGCAGAAGTAAACCTGGACAGTAAATCTTTCCTTAGCTGAACTTCCTCAGCTCACAGAAAGCCTCTGATGTGTTTTTCCAGTTTTCACTGAAATCCTCACTTTTTACAGTCCCTGTAAATCTCTGACTGTGAAGAGTCTGGGTTTATTATCTCTGAATCTTTCTGGGTGACTGCTCTAGGGTGGAATTTTATCAGCATACTTTCAAATCATTTCCAGCCTGTGGTTTCAGTTTGCACTTTCTTCTCTTACCCTTCTACACTTCCATGTACTTAAGTAAGAAAATATTTATGTTGTGTTGGATGCATGAAGAAGAATGTGGCCAGCGGGTCAAGGGAGGTTCTCCTCCCCCTCTGCTTTGCTCTGGTGAGGCCACGTCTGGAGTCCTGGGTCCAGTTCTGGGTTTCCCGGTTCAAGAGAGACAGGGAAGTACTGGGAGATGCTAATAGAGGTTACAAAGACGCTGAAGGGCCTGGAATAGCTCTGTGAGGAGCATAGGGGTTGTTGAGCCTGGAGAAGAGCAGCCCCAGAGGGGATCTGAGCAATGCTCAGCAAGAGCTCAAGGAGCTGTGGAAGGCAAGTGGATAGGGATGGGATCTTCTCAGTGGTGCCCAGAGACAGGACAAGGGGCAAGGGGCACAAAGTGGAACCCAGGAGGTACCACCTAAAGAGAAGGAAAAACTTATTTCCCTTGACAGTGGCCAAGCACTGGCCCAGACTGTCCAGAGAGGTTGTGGAGTCTCCTTCTCTGGAAAGCTTCCAACCTGCCCTGGCCGTTGTGCTCCTGGGCAAGCTGCTGTGGGTGCCTTACTGGAGCAGGGGGGTTGCTCTAGATGCCCTCCAGTGGTCTCTTCCAACCCCCAGCATGCTGGGGTTCTATGCTGTACTGTAGCCTGACTTGCTGTGTTTTTAACATCCAGGTCCAGTATCTCAGTGTTCTTATACTTGTACAGCTGTTTTCTATTGCCAAATTTATCTGGATGTCTCCAGGTACTGGACATCTTTTTCAATCTCACCAGTAGGGTGGGGAGACACTGGAACAGGTTGCCCAGGGAGGCTGTGGATGCCTCCTCCTTGGGGGTGTTCAAGGCCAGGTTGGATGAGGCCTTGAGCAACCTGGGCTGGTGGGAAGTGTCCCTGCCCATGGCAGTGGGGTTTGGAACTGGATGAGCTTTAAGGTCTCTTCCACCTGATCCATTCTATGCTCTCCCAGCAAATAACTGCAGAATGGTCTCAAGCATTATTCACTTCAAAAACCTCACTTGAACGTGGCAGTGAGAAGGTACTCTCCTCCTTGTTTGCAACACTGCTCTGCCCTCTCACCAAGCACTGGTTTCAAGGCAAATAGTTTGATTTCAGCTTCCTCTCTAACCAGGCTTGGAGTTGGGATCAACATGGTTTGACGTGGGACAGGATCCAGGCCAGGCCATGGGCTGCAGCAGGCCATCAGCAGCTCTGAGTCAGCCAGCACATCAGCTGACTGGAGTTGGCTGCAGCTGTATCCCAGTACCAAGAGGAAGTTTTAAGGGGAGGAAGCCTCCTACTAGAGCTGCTGCTGCTTGAGCTCCTGCTTCAGCTGCTTGCCTTCTCCTGCTCTTGAGGTCTGCTCTCCCGGTGTACTGTGACTGCTGCACCATTTCTGGCTGAGTCTAGCTTTCCTCTGTCTTGTGTTGGCTTGGGCATTAATTTGGCTGTTCCATGAGATCTGTTTCCATTTCTTCCTGTGGGCTCTCCTCTGCTTGTCCTGATTCCCTTCTCTGCTGGGGTGGGGTCACTGGTAATAGAGCAACTGCTGCATTAACCTTTTGCTTCTACCTTTAAATGACTTGAGGCAGAATCTGTTTGCAGCAGTGTGCTGAAGGCACTCGGTGTGACTATCCCCACTGGTGCAGATCGAGGCTGTCAGAGCTCTTTCACTCTAAGGATGATCAAAATTTGTCTCATCACATTCTTCCTGAGGCAGGTGAGCTGGGCAAGGTCAGGTTTTTAATCCCTGGATATAGGTTCAAATAATGCATCAGGTTGGAAGGACCCTGAAAGGTCTCTTGTCCAACTCTCTGCGTCAGCAGGACACCTCCAACTGGATCAGAGCCACACTGAGTGATCTTGAATATCTCCAGGGATGGGGCCTCAACCACCTCCCTGGGCAACCTGTTCCAGTGTTCCACCACCCTCATGGGGCAGAACTTGTTCCTCACATCCAATCTAAATCTGCTCTTGTGTAGTTTGAAGCCTTCATTCTGAAAAACTTCTCCTGATGTCTAACCTAAATCTGCCCTGCTCCAGTTTGCAGTCATTGCCTATCATAGAATTGTCAGGGTTGGAAGGGATCTCAAGGATCATCCAGTTCCAACCTCCTGCCATGGGCAGGGAAAACTCACACTGGATCAGGTTGCTCAGAGCCACATCCAGCCTGACCTTCAAAACCTCCAGGCATGAGGCTTCTACCACCTCCCTGGGCAACCTGTGCCAGTGTCTCACCACCCTCATGAGGAAGAACTTCTTCCTAACATCCAGTCTGAATCTCCCCTCCTCTAGGTCCCCTAATTCTATCACTCACTGACACCCTAAGTAGTCTCTCCCCAGCTTTCTTGTAGTCCCCTTCAGATACTGGAAGGCCACAAGAAGGTCTCCTGGGAGGCTTTTCTTCTCTAGGCTGAGCAACCGAATTCTCTCAGTCTGTCTCCATAGCAGAGCAGCTCCAGCCCTCTGCTCATCCTCCTGGCCCTTCCTCTGGACACTCTTGCAGCACCTCCAGATCTTTCCTGAGCAGAGGTCCAAGAGCTGGACACAGAGCTCCAGGTGTGGTCTGAGCAGAGTGGAGCAGAGGTTAGAATCCCCTCCCTGGCCCTGCTTGCCAACTTCTCTTGCTGCAGCCCAGGCTGTGCTTGGCTTTCTGGGCTGCAAGTGCTGACTGCTGGCTCCTGTGAGCTTCTCCTCCCCCAGCACCCCCAAGGCCTTTTCTTCACTTCAAGCCCTTCTAAACACACGCCCCTCCCCAGCTGTCTCCTGTCTCCTCCTTCTCAGGCAGTGCTTGCCCAGGAGGTTTGTGCAAAGAGCTCTCTTTGAGCCAGAGGAAGGATGTGGCTCTTCTTCACAGCTGGGGAGGCTGGTGGGTCCAGTAAGCTGGTGGGTGAAAGTAGTTCCTCTTTTGCATGATCTACAACTGCTTTTTCACTGTCACTGCTCTTTTCCTGTCACTTCCACATGTGACATTTGGGTTTTGTTTAGAAGAAGTGAAGATTTCGTGTTCTGGGAAGCTTGGCTTGGATGAAGGTTAGCAAGCAGATGTCTGCATGGATGAACACGTAAGAACAAGCTTCGATGAACACATGCTGACATTAGAAACATGGAATTGGTTGGATTGGAAAGGACCTCTAAGATCACTGAGGCCAACTAACATCACCATGGCCGTTAAACCATCTCCCCGAGTACCATGTCCCACAGTGCCATGGCCACAGGTTTCTTGAACACCTCCAGGGATGGGGACTCCACCACCTCCCTGGGCAGCTTGTTCCAAGCCCTGACCACTCTGGCAGCAAAGACATTTTTCCTCATCTCCATCTTAACCCTTCCCTGGCACAATTTGAGGCCATTTCCTCTATCCCCTGAGACTAGGGAGAAGAGACCAACCCTCACCTCACTGCAGCCTCCTCTCAGACAGTCGTAGAGAGCAATGAGGTCTCCTCTCAGCCTCCTTTTCCCCACACCCTTCCCCAGCTTCGTTGCCCTTCTGTGGACCTGCTCCAGCACCTCAATGTCCTTGTAGTCAAAGGGGGCCAAACCAGAACCCAGGATTCAAGGTGTGGCTTCACCAGTGCAGAGTCAAGGGGCACATTCACTTCCCTGGCCCTGCAGGCCGCACCATTGCTGATCCAGGCCAGGCTGCTGGTGGCCTTCTTGGCCACCTGAGCACACTGCTGGCTCATCTTCAGCCAGCTGTCACCGCCAGCAACCCCAGGTCCTTTTTGACCAAGTAGCTTTTTAGCCACCCTCCCCCTAGTCTGAGCCTTCATGAGGTTGTTGTAACCCAAGTGCAGGATCCAGCATTGGCCATGTTCAACTCATCCCACTGGCCTTTGCCCATCAGTCCAGCCTGTCCCGATCCCTCTGCAGAGCCTTCCTACCTTCCGCAGATCACCTTCCCCCACCACTCTTGGGCCCTGCCAGGTCATAACCCAGTGAAGCATCCACCCACCCAAACCATTCATTCCCTTCCTCTTCTAACACGTGCTTTCCCTGGTCTGCACCTCAAACATCAGAGCCAGGGAATCTTTACAAATGATGTTTTCTGCGCCCTCTTGCTTCCCAACTCTTCTGGAGCCTAGAGAGCATCTTGAACAATTCAAACAGTTTTGCCTGGCTGCTGGAGTTGCAGCGGTCTGCCAAAGCTAGCTGTGAGCACAGAGCTGGTGGACTTCCCTGCTGGTATCTTAACATCTTCCTCCCAAATGCTGGTGGAGAATGGCACTAAGCTGGTGTGGTTGGCAGCACCTGAGGGATGGTCTTCATCCATAGGGACCTGAGCAAGCTGGAGAAGTGGGCCTGTGAGAACCTCATGAGGGCGAACATGGTCAAGTGCAAGGTCCTTCTGCATATGGCTTGGGGCAATCTCCAGTAGCAGTCCAGGCTGGGGAATGAAGGGCTGGAGAGCAGCCCTGTGGAGAAGGACTTGGGGCTGCTGGGGGGTGAAAAGCTGGAGATGAGCCAGCACTGAGCACTGCCAGCCCAGAGCCAGCCCTGTGCTGGGCTGATCCCCAGCATGGGGGCAGCATGGGGGGCAGGGAGGGGATTCTGCCCCTCTTCTGTGCTCTGCTCAGACCCCACCTGCAGTGCTGGGGCAGCTCTGGAGGCCTCAGCACAGCACAGGCAGGGACCTGCTGGAGCAGGGCCAGAGGCCAAAGCCATGGTGGAAGCCCTCTGCTGAGAGGCCAGGCTAAGACTGCTGGGGGTGTTAAGCCTGGAAAGGAGTAGCTTTGTGACCCTCTCTGCTGCTATCTGCTGCTTGTTGCTGTTCCCAGTAGGGCTGTGCTCCAGA